>PVLD010014814.1:0-50939 GCA_004027595.1 Dinomys branickii | reverse complement strand
GTATTAGCAGAAATGAAGATAACTTTATATTATACAGCATCCAGTGCAAATTCCCTACTATCTTATCTATAATTTGGTATTCCCTTTAATGTTTTTGTGTTAACTAATGTGAAGATAACTATGTAATACAACATCCAGTTCTAATTCCCTACTATATTCTGTATAACTTTGTATTTTCTGTATTGTTTATGGCTTTTCTCGTTCATATGTCTCCATTCTTTTGTCTTTAAAATAAAATTAAAAAAAAAAAAGAAAAAAGAAAAAGATGTGCACAGATTATTTACAAATACTTCACCATGTTACATAAAGGCCTATAGCAGCTGTATATTTGCAGTCTGTGGTTTCAATCTTTTACTTTAGGGGTATATAGTAATATCCTATTTTAAAATTGAAAAAGCAATTAAAGCAATGTTGAAATTAATCAACATTTTCCTCTTTTCCCAAGCAAACCAAGCTCTACGGGAAGCTATTTTTGGTTTACTATTCTTTAATTTTTATTTTTAAACCTACCTATTTACAGTATACAATATCACTGTAGAAATCAGTACATAAATGCCTCAAAAAATAGAAATTGTATTCCACTCATTAATTCTCCTTTTGAGGATTTTCCCAGAAGCATTGAAACATCACATTCCAGTAGCCTATGCGCACCTATGTATATAGCATCACAGACCATGATAAGTGAAACTTGGAGGGGGCCTGCATGTCCATCAATTGATACATGGATAAAGAAACTGTGGTATTTATATGCAATAAAGAGCCATTCTGCCACAAATATGATAAACGTGGGTCATGTGTAAGAATCTGGATGAAGCTTGAGACCATATGTTTCAGAAAAAAATCAGACACAAGGCCCAAATATCCCATAGATCTCTTGTGGGTGTGACCCAAATCATAAGTAAGGAGCAGTGAAGAGACAGGTTACTGGAGATGGGGAGACACATATTTGCAAACGGGAAGGGAGCCAAGGGACGGAGGGCGGGGAGGGGTATAATAAAAAGAATCGGGATGCATTAGATATTTAACCACCTCCCACAGTGAACGTAATCGTTATGTGCTGCAAACACATACTAAAACAATTAAAAGTGCTCCAATGCATCAACCTACACCCTGAGCAATCTGTACCTAATAACATTTTATTAGTTCTACCAGTGGCCCTAGGGTCCCCTAAGATGTGCTGTGGTTTTCTTCTGTCCAATTATGGCTCATTTTGCAGAGCTGGGGCTCCATAACCAGTGCTCATTTTGAGCACGGTAAAAGGTACACAACTACTGAAAATATGGCGCAGGAGTGAAGTAGCTGACAGAAATTCAGTGCCTTATTCAGCCTCAGTAGAAGTCTGAGGACAATCTTTACTGCGCTGACACAAATACACTTAAAAGAACCCCAAGGAGAAGGAGGGCTCAGCCAAGTCGCTGGCGACTTCTTCCCTGGGAACAAAACCGTGTAACAGTCTGACACAAACCCGCCTTCGGAAAGGAGGATGAAACAGACAGGACATTCCTGGGCCCTGTCATTTCCTGATACCACTCTTCCCTGTGTCCTGCCTCTCTACAACCTCTCGTAGGGCCAGGGATACAGCTCAGTGGCATACATGCCTGCTTGGAAAGCACGAGATACTGAGTTTGATTCCCAGTACCAGAAAGTAAATAAGATAAAACCTCTCGTAGCACTCATGAAAAACAGCCTTGTTAAGATCTTCTCTGACTGTGGTATATATCACTGCCACACCCAGTCCTCTCCTTCAACTCCACGACTGTCCTTTCTCCAGCTGTCAGGAGTGTTGGATGCTGCCGGGTACCCGCTGATGTATCCTCTGGAAAGTCCTCTAAGGTGAAAAGGTTTGACCACTCCACAATCACAGCCTTTGTGTTGGGGGACGCACACAAATATTTTGCTTGTTACATGAGTGCAACTCACACTTTTCCATAAAACCGCAAATATCTGAGGGACCCTCTCACCACATCTCTATTAATTTACAAAGGATCACCCGAGATCTTTATGACTACACGTCTGTGCCTCTCTCAAGACATCCTCTTGTCTCTCTTCTTCATACACCATTCCACATAAAACCCCTGCAGGAAAATTTCCAACTCGGAGAATGTTTTTAAAAAGTCAAAATTGGGATAGTTACATTGAAAGCAAATAGCTATTGACTTGGCTTATATGTATCTATGTATCTGTACATATGTGTGTGTGTGTGTGTGTGTGTGTGTGTGTATACATATATTCTCATCCATATCAGGAAAAAATAAAAAGAGAAGAAAAGAAAGAAACTAATTTACACTCATTGAATTTATAAAGGGAACTTAAAGGCTTTTGTTTCAGGGCTACATTGATCAATAGTCCAGGAAGTCTGAACATTCTGCACACTGCACTGAAGACATCATCTTAAGCAAAACAGAAATGCAACAGGTGATAAGTCCAATAAATGACCTAGACAGGAGACAAGCACTGAAAGTTCAGGAGCCCATCCTATCAGCGAGCTTCCAAGGGGTCTTTAAGCATCTGACGAGACAGGAGAAAGCATCCGTGCCACAGGAAGTGAAATTATTGCAACTCATGCCTGCACACTCACACTTAAATGGGCTCTTCAGGGTTTGGAAGTTCATACTAGGATTGAGAGCACTAGTCAAACTGATTGCCAGGTGATTACTAGGTTTGGGATACCCAAGAAGACAAATGCTCTGAAGCTATGATGTACACAGCCCTGCAGTTGGAGAAATATAATGAAGTGTGTGCATACACACACACACACACACACACACACACACACACACACACACAGACTGGTCAAGTCTTCAGAGAAAATCATACTATTCCTCTAGTATTCTGAAGAATCAGAAAAATATGAGGTATAATTTTAAAACATAGTCAATGTTTAAATTTTTTTACAGTACATTACACCCTGTCATCAATCTCACCCAAAATATTCTCTTTTGCTTTGAATAGTTATTCTATCATCCTTGCCCCACTTTAAAATAGATTTGTAAGTGCTCACTCATGCCTTGCATTGGCTGTTATGGCTGCTTCAGTGTCCTGAATCAATTAAGATAAAATGTGTTGTAGGTCAGGCAAATGTATCAAGTGATTTAAAAGTATGTCTTTTATTGCATTGAATTTAGAATATTTACCATATATTTCAATTACACTGTGTAAAGAAAACTCAAAAATAAATTATGAAATGCTACAGGGCCTGACAGAATGGACTTCTGTTCATGTGTCAATGATCTTTTGAAACCTGGCTTCGTGGAGCATGCCTGTATTGCTAGAATCCAGGAGGCTGAAGCAGGATGATTACTGTAAACTTGAGGCCAGTCTGGGTGACAAAGTGAGTTCAAAGCCAGCCTGAAATATATACTGAAGCTCTGTCTCAAAAAGATCAAAAAGTTTTTTCAATCATCTCTCTAAGTGGTTCAATGCCAGGGGAGTTTTCAAGAAACCTAAATTCACTGACCAAACGAACTGATCGTCTCGGCTCCTCTACTCAAGACATCTGATCTCCACCACTTTGAGAAAACTAGGAACTTATTCGGGTCTCCACCGCCCCAAATCTCTCCATCCAGCTTCCTCCTGAGTCACAGGCACTGAACTTCATGTACTGAGAAAACTAAAACTTCCAGACCTAAGGAAAAGGGGTTATAAGTAGGAAGAGACCTGCAGGAATGAATCACTGCCACTGCCAAACTAGAGGACACTGTGAATTTCATTTTTGCACATCAAGTGACAACTCTGAAAAGCTGTGTAGGCTGTAGGTTCCATTACCACATACGCACTCTGTACTAACTCAGTTGGTCTGACCTGCCCAACCTGCTGAACTCCTGGGCAAGGCGATCTCATTTGCATGAAAACCCTGCCTGCTTCCCCCAGCGGGGTATGAGGAGTTATAAGGCCAGCTGGAGGCTGCTTGTGAGCTGAGCAGCCCTGAAGAGCACAGTCCCGGGCTGTCTGCACCATGGCCTGGGCTCCTCTCCTGCTCCCGCTTCTGGCTCACATCACAGGTCAGCAGGGGTTTTCTGGCTGGGGCTGTGGAAGGCAGCTGTGTTGCCTCTGTCTCCTCTCCTGACCACCAGTTTCCTCACTTCATTTCAGGGGCCGAATCACAGGCTGTGGTGATGCAGGAACCTTCACTGTCCACATCTCCTGGAGGGACGGTCACGCTCATCTGTGGCTCCAGTACTGGGGCCGTCATGACCAGTAATTATGCTACCTGGGTGCAACGGAAACCTGACCAGACAACCCAGGGGCTATTATATCACATCAGCAACCAGATCCCTGGTGTCCCTACCTGCTTTTCAGGCTCCTTGCTTGGAGACAAGGCTGCCCTCACCATCACAGGGGCCCAGCCTGAAGACGAGGCCACCTACTACTGTATCCTGTGGAACAGCAACCATTTCCACAGCGACACATGCAGATGAGGAACTGAGACAAAAACACCCTTGTGCAGACTCCCCCTGTGCTCCTCAACACTTCCTGGGCACAAACACAAGACTCAGAGTCACATCTGGTGTCTGACAGTGATGGGAATCTTTGGAGCCTTAGAAGGGGACCATATGAGGTAACTACTGCAACTCCTCACAGTGAATTTTATTTTCACCCATTTATGCCCCTCTGTCTTCCCTTACTCTGAACTTGGACTGTTTTGAGTGATGAGAACAGAGATTTCTAAGACTCAGAAATTAGTTAAGGCAAAGACATCAATCAGGAGATGACAGTCGCTCCGTCTCATCTGTCTTTAGACCAGTTGAGAGAAAAGTTTATTCAAGCTGTGGACTTTTCAATGTCAGTAGCACAGGCCGCCACACAGAAGGGGAGAAAGAAATCCCCAAGGGACAACTGGAAAAGGGCTTGTGTGCCTAAGACTTGTCACTCACCGATGCAGCCAGGAATGAAAGCATCAGAGAGCTATTAAGGGTAATCAGTGTTTAGAGTTTTGTGCTTCTGGAATTTTCTTATGTATGACTAATAATTGTCAATCACCTTTCACGGTGTTGCAAACCTAGAAGGCTCTCCGCAGATAAAACTTTGCTTTTAATATCCAGTTAAAGCAATTGGATGTGCAAAATTTTTATTTTGCCCTGCATAGCGGCACACACTCATAATCCTAGCACTTAGGCTGAGCTAGGAGAATCACCACAAGTTTCAAGCCAGCCTGGAACTACAAGGTGAATTCAAGTCCAGCTGAAACTGCATATTAAGCCTTAATCTCAGAAAGAGAAAAAGAAAAACAACTTTGATTCTGACTCTGGCAGGTTGGAATTATTTGCTCCACCCTGCTGTGAGGAAGGAAAAACCATGGGGCCAATACACAGAAGTAATTTTTAACCCCCGTATATAAGTAGTTTCTAACAATAGAACAGTGAACTCATTGAGGACCTCTACTGAAGTTAGAGCGTAAAGGTTGTGCTTGACTTCTCTGCTCTCTTTGGGATTGTCCGCCCTGGAACATGACAACCAGAGAAGCAGCAGCCAGAGCTGCCAAAAGCTGCGGACAGTGAGATCAGAAGTGGATCCGCCCACTCCAGCTGATCCTGTAGATTATGCAGCCTTGATGGGTTTCCTCCAACTGGATCCAGTTGTTGTGACTCATTAGAACCTCGGTTTATCCCGTGGAGGAAAGGCAGCGTGAACGAGGGAAAGATAGCAAAGAGGTGAGAGCTGGATTAGGTGGAGGCCTCTTTACTGGGTGGGCAAGAGGATGGAACAGCTACAGGAGGGGCATTTATTTATACCACTGCAAGTTAGTGTTACAAGACACAAGGTTTCCTAGTGACTGAGGACTGTAATTGTCTGGGCAGGATGCTTTTCTCAAGACTGAGGTACCTTGACTGCTTTAGGCACTGTGGCCTTCTCTTGCCTCCACACAAATGACCAATTTCCAGCTTTAGCAATTCCCAACATCAAGTTTCTTAAGCCTGAGTCATCCAGCACCATGTAATTCCTTGATTTCCAACTCAGGAAAGCTATGAGATAGTAAGTGTCTAAGTAACTAAATGTGGAAATCCTTTGTTCCAGATTAATAGCCTAATTAAGATCTACAAAGTCATTCTAATTTAGAGTGTGAGACGGAGACCCTTGCCATGGTTATGGAGCACCTCAAGAACATGCGGGGGCCTTGAATAGGCTGTGTCAAAGGAGCAGATCATGATCATACTCATGTTTCCCATGCATAAAGCGAAGTTTTCCTGGCTTTTTCAACTCTAAGGAGTAAAGGGCATTCACATTTTCTACACATAGCGATGGTTTTGAGCAAAAGCTCATCCTATCCAGTATCTGGCATGCACCTCTCACAAAGACAGAAAAAACGATAAGACCTGGAATTTATTTTGTGCTTCTTAGTCCCCAGTCTATAAAAGAGGGACCTTACAGCCTTTGATGTACCTACAGAACAGTAAGTAAAAACAGATTAAGATACAAGCCCAAAATAAACACCTACACTTTAAAAAAAAATACCACATTTTGTATGCCTTAGGCACATGTTGTAAATCTGCAGATTCAGCCACTGTGGGCCAGCCAGGTATAAAAGCACACACCTGTTTTCTCTCCATGCAGGAGGCTAAGACAGGAGAATATACTTGAGTTTGAGGCCAGTGTGGGCTACATAAGTTAGTTCAAGTTCAGTCTGTATTATATAGAAAGCCCCTGTCTCAAAAAAAAAAAAGCCCACTCGGGGGCAAAACAGATTTGTACATATTTTATATTGTATTAACTATACTATGTTAATTTAAATTAATAGATTTAGAGCCAAATGTTGTGACCCAACCCAGTAATCCCAGCACTCCAGAGGCTGAGGCAAGAGGATCACTCCACATTCAAGGCCAGCCTGGAATACATACAGTACTCAAACTCAGCCTGAATTAAAGAGTAAAACCTTGTCTCAAAAAAAAAAAAAAGGTAATGGGTTTATTATGCAACTGCATAGAAAACTGGTTATGGCAACAGTATAGAAATTTTGGAATAGAAAACTAAACATTCCTAATGTATTTTTTTTTTTGTGGTACTGGGGATCGAACTCAGGACCCTGCACTTGCTAGGCAAGCGCTTATTCCACTGAGCTATATCCCCAGCCCCTCCTAATGTATTTTAAAACATTAAAGTGCTAAATGTAATTTCTTAGGTAAATTTCATTAGCCTTTTCTTTTAAATTTTATAATATTACTTACAAAGCGTAAATAATTTAGATGTTGACAAACTTACACTATGTTCTATATCACATCCATTTTCCCCAACAAATGATGGTGTAGCACGAGGTGCCCCCCCAGCCAGTATACTTCAGCTTGTTAGCTGCAGAGGTAGTAGTTCTAGTTCTAGCCCCCCTTAGTTTTCTTTCTTTCAAACGGCTGGGCACTGTGATGCATAACTGGTCACCATGACATATACTACAAGAACCAATCCTCAGTTATCAAGCCCTTCTGCCTCTGTACTTCCTGCTTGCTCACCCCACATAAATCCTAGGCCACCAGAGATCAGGGCCTGACATTTGGAGCAACAATTGATTCTTAGTCAGTGCCTGTCTGACATTAAATAAATCTGCCTCCAAATCCTAGGTGCCATTTCGGTGTTTCTGTTTGCCATAGCATCTGGTGAACTGGCCCAGAGACTGACCATGCTGACATCTTTAGGGATGGAGCAAGGACTTCTCCAGATCATGAACAGATAATGTACCCTCAGTATTTCTTAAGTCCCCTCAGAGGTCTTGAGAAACATTCCTGGCTCCCAGCTTGAGCAGCCCCTGTTAGAACCTAAATGAAGGAGGATGCAGTCTGTCTGTCTGTCTGACTGTCTGTCCGCCACTCTGCCTGCCTATCTGCCTGTTTCTAGTAAGAACCCCAGGGGCACCCCAGGTATTCTGTCTGTCAGTACTGGTCAGCCAGAGCAGAAGGGGAGTTTGAGCAACTGTCATTAGTCAAGAGTACCTCAAGGGAAGGGGATAGGGATGTTTAATCTCAGAGTGCCTGCTGAATGAATGTTTGAATGAGTTGAATGAGCAGTGTAAGAAATACATTGCACCTTCTGTGCCACAAGACTAGGAAGGCCAGGTCACGGTGGCTGATGGGGCCCTCACCTGTGGTTCTGTGGTGATTGACATATGGCATAATGGAGGCCTTGCACCCTCCTTAGCTAAATCACACCTAAGTCACTGCAAGGGGTTCAGCCGGGTGGGCATCTGAATAGTCTCTCTCTCTCTCTAAGGGGCACCCACCCTTTGTCTGTTGCACCATCATCCAAGGGTATACAACATATGTAGGAAGTCACAGATGGGAATTAATAAGTCAAAACCCACAGCTCCTGAATGCCAGAAAAAGTTCCCTTACGGAGTTGAAAATTAAACCAATCAGCTCCCTGCAACTCAAAGGAAAAAGAAGAGGCCTATCCTTCCTGAGAATTCCACCGTGACACCCTCATTGACTGCCACAGTTGCTGCTCACACCTGTAGCTTCACTCTCCACTCCCTACTCATCTACTTCCAGCCTGTTGAAATGGTTCCAGCAGGACATTTTCTACGTCCAGCCCCAGAGTCCCTCCTCTGGAGCCTTCTACTTCTGTCCTGCTCACACGGTGTCGGCTGATGCCCAATCAAGATGACTGCCAGCAATAACTTCTAAGTTCCACATTCTGATTGAGAAAAAAACAGCACTGTCAGCCCTGATAAATGAGTTATCATGGTCTTTCCAAAGGTTACCCAACCTAGAAACAACCCAGTTGAGCACTTCTCAAAGCCATCAAAAAGGAGGGGCCAAAATCCCATCAACCACTGTTACCCAGAAATCTGCTTTTAAAAAACCATCTAATGTCCATAAAAATATCCAATCTGATGGATGAGCATACCTTCTGGCTAAGAATTATAAGGTCTATGGGCAAAAAAAATAAATGTCCCCTCTACTAGGAAACACACAAAAAAACTCTGACTATCCAGGCCCACCTCAACCTGAACCTCTCCTTGCCCTACTAGACCTGGATGGATAGCACAGGCTGAGCTCTATCAAATTGGGCCCCCAAGAGCCCTCAGGCATTGCAAAGTCAGGGGATAACCTGTAACTTTCCTGGTTGACAATGGAACAGAATTCTGTGCCTTCAAAATTTCCTCTGTCAAAGAGTTACCTTCACCAGGGCAACTGGGTCTCTTACCTCTTGCTTATTCTGCCAGGCACAAACTTGCAACCTGGGAGGATGTCTCACCAAACAGGAATTCCTGAATAACTCACTCTCGTATCCTTTCTTGGAAGAGACCACCTCTCCAAGTTAGAAGTGACCATCTCCTTTGCACAAAGCCAGTCAGCCTCCCTCTCATTTAACCCTGCACTTTCAACTTTGACTGTTCCCCATGAGGAAGATGCCACTTGCATCAGCCTGAGATAGATAACTGCAATCCTGAAGTTCTGAAAACTCTACACCCAGAGGCATGAACTAAAGACCTGCCTCTGGGCCTGGCCGTCACCAACCATGCCACCTCACCACGACCCCCGTTGCTCTCAGATATCACAGGAAGCACAAACACACATCCAGCCACACAGTAGCCTGACAGACTGTTCATCACCTTGGGAAAGATCTCTGTGGCATCAACAATGCTGCCATCCCCTTGCATGCTGCAGTTTGTTCTACAAGCTCAAATCACAGCCCTGGCATCCATACCCCAGCAACCAGCTCAGGCTTCAACATGTGCACCACTGTCCCTGTCCTCTGCAATATACTGGGTTCTCCCTATTTAAAAATATACAGATAGACATCACACAAGCGAAGCCTTGCAGGGGTTAAAAGTCTTACTATCATGCCTGGTTCTCTCCTTCAAGACAATGACTCTCTCTCCAGTTGTCAGAACTGTAGGTTGCTGATGGGTTACAACTGATGTGCTCTCTGTGCATTATCCTACAATGAGAACATCTGTGTCTTCCACAGTCATAAATGTTACCCTGCAAAACCCATGTGCCAAACTAGGAAGCTGCTCACATACAATAGGTACCTGACCAAAATTTGCAAACTACATGAAGGACCAGGCCATCACAGTTCCCCTAATCTACAGACACTAAACTGAGATCTTTATTGTGACTCCATTACAGGTCAATTTCTCTCTTTGACATCCTCTTGCCTGGTTTCTTCACAGAACATTCCAAATAAATCCCCTGCAGGAAACTCTCCAACACAGAGACTTTTCTAAGGAGCCCGACACAGGATAGTTCCACTGAAAGTAAAGAGCTATTGACTTAGCACAGGTGTATTTTCTCACTCACATCAAGAAAGAAAATCAAAAGTAATTTGGCCTCATAGACTGTATTAAGTCTACTATAAATGTTTTGTTCCAGGGCTTCCTTGACTTCCATTTCAATTATTTTAAGAGGTCTAAACCTTCTGCACATTCCATTGAAGAAATCATATTAAGCAAACCCGAGAGGCAAGAGGCGATAAATTCAACAAATGATACTGAGAGGAGACTGGCTCTAAAGTTTCAGGAGCCCATCATAACAGTGAGGTTCCAAGGAGCCTTCTAGCATGTGACAGGACAGGAGAAAACATCCCTTCCATGGGTAGTGAAATTATTGCAACTTCATAGCATCCATCCTCAAAACAGAAAACACACCTGATTAGACTCGTTAGCTTCTGGAAGCCCATGGTTTGCCATTGTGAACACCACTCCACCAGATTTCCTGGTGACACAGAGACTACTAAGTTTCAGAGACCCAGAGAAGTGCTCTCAAGCTATGATGTACACAGTTCTGCCCTGGGAGCTAAACGATCAAACACACACACACACACACACACACACACACACACACACACTCTCTCACACACACATGAAATATTTGTTGAGCTTTCAGAGAAAATCACTGTAATCCTGTAGTGTGCTGAAGAAACAGAAAAATACAAGTCTGGAATGAAAAATACAATGTTTAAATATTTTATTACATTAAACAATATATTCCCAAAATACTCAAAATATTGTCTTTTGCTTGGCATACTTTTCTATCATGCTTGCCATCCTCTTCATTAGTTTTATAAGTTTATTGTCACAGTTTTGGTCCTGCTTGTACAGACAACTCAATGTCCTGAATCAAAGAAAACAGGCACCTTTAGGGTTGTTTTCACCAGAAATCACATGGTGACAGATCTGCTGAAGAGGTGGATTAAGGACACTCCCTCATGCTTTTATGGGCCTGCATTTTTAGGTGTAATCAGCACGTTTTTTTAATCAAAACTTCTAAAGAGTCCAGAAAGAAATTTTCAGAAAGGGCAAAAATGATCAGGTAAATGTGTATTGGGCAAGGACAAATATTTTGAGGGGGACACATAGTGTCTTTTAATGCATCAATTTTTGAAACATTCATTATATGTTTCAATAATACCACATAAACACCTCTGAGAAATAAATTCCCAAATACTATTAGGCCTGGTAGTATGAAAATCTGCTCATGTGGCAATAAATTTGTTAAGTGGCTCCTCTTTAAGTGAGTTTCGAAGAAACCTAAATTTAGAGGCCAAAGAATCCACTGTCTCTGCTCCTTTACTCAAGGTATTTTACGTCCATGACTAGGAGTAAAGCAGTAAGTTACTAACTTCTTCACAGCCCAAAGTCTCTCCATCCAGCTTCCTCCTGGAATTACAGGCAGTGAACTCCACGTACTAAGAAAATTAAAACCTCCAGACCTAAGGATAAGGGGTTATAAATAGGAAAAGACCTGCAGGAATGCATCATTCCATCAGTGGTATTTTCATAGCTAACACTAGAGGGGGCAGTGGGCTTTAGCCCTGGGAAATCAAGTAACAACTCTTCAAAAAGTGTTGTAGTCTGTAGTTTCCAATATGACATTCTGTGGATTAACTCAGCAGGTGTGACCTGAGGAAGCTGCTGAACTCCTAGGCAGAGCAATCTAATCTGCATGAAGTCCCCACTAGTAGCCCCCAGCAGGGTATGAGGAGTTATAATGCGAGCTGGAGCGTTGCTTGTGTGCTAAGCAGCCTTGAAGAGCACAGTCCCGGGCTGTCTGCACCATGGCCTGGGCTCCTCTCCTGTTCGCACTGCTGGCTCACATCACAAGTCAGCAGGGATTTTCTAGCTGGGGCTGTGGAAGGCAGCGGTGCTGCCTCTGTCTCCTCGCCTGACCATCAGTTTCCTCACTTCATTTCAGGGGCTGAATCACAGGCTGTGGTGATGCAGGAACCTTCACTGTCCACATCTCCTGGAGGGACGGTCACACTCACCTGTGGCTCCAGCACTGGAGCCGTCATGACCAGTAACTGTGCAGATTGGTTCCAACAGAAACCCTACCAAACACCCCAGGAGCTAATAGATGATACCAGCAACCGGGTCCCTGGTGTCCCTGCCAGCTTCTCAGGCTCTTTGCTGGGAGACAAGGCTGCCCTCACCATCACAGGGGCCCAGCCTGAAGATGAGGCCACCTATTACTGTGGCCTGTGGTATAGCGACCATTTCCACAGTGACCCACGCAGATGGGGAGCTGAGAGAAAAACTCCCTTGTGCAGACACCCCTGTCGTCCTAGGCACCTCCTTGCATACACACACAAGCCTCAGAGTCATGCCTGATGTCTGAGAGAGATGGGAATCTTTGGAGACTTAGAAGGGGACCATCTGAGGTAACCACAGCAAGAGCCGCAGTGAAGTCCAGCCTCACCAGTGTGTGCCTTGCTGTGACCCTCTACTGAATGTGGGCTGTGCTGAGTGACTGGTATAGTAAAGGTGAAGACGAAAGAGATAGTGAAGGAAAACACTTGACTTAGGATATGACAGTAGCTCCATTTTGTCTGTGGTTTGATCGGTTGAGAACCAAAGTTTCTTCAAGCTACAGACTGTTCAGAATCAGGAGCACAGGCCACCACCCAGAGGGGGAGGAGAGGACTCCCAGGGAAGAACTGGAGAAGTAGCTGTATGTCTAAGACATGTCACTCAGCAGTGCAGCCAGATATGCATGTCAGAGAGTTAGGAAAGGTGGTAAGCATCTGGAGTTTCATAGTCCCAAGTTTTCTGTTATGTTTCACTAATAGTTGCCAAGTCCACTTTCACGGTACAGGCAAAGCAGGCAGGCTGTATATAGCTAAAACTATTGTCTTAATCTCCCTTTAAAGCAATTTGATGTGGAAAACTTTGATTCACACTAAGCCAGGTTTGACCTCATTGTTTCAACCTGCTGTGAGGAAGGAAAAACCATGGGGGCCAATACACAGAAGTAATTTTTAACCCTTTTTATATCAGTGATTTCTAACAACAGAATACTTAACTGATCGGAAACTGCCACTGAGATTAGCCTACAAAGACTACAGCTTGGCTTGGTTGCTGTCTTTTGGAATGCCTGCTCTGGACATTACACACAGCAAGGCAGCACACTAAAGCTGCCTCACACTAATGTGATTTAGATCAGAAGTGGCTCCTCCCACTCCAGCCAGACCTTCAGGTTATCAGGCCCTGGTGACGGCTTGCATCCAACTGCATCAAGTGTCTTGAGCCTGAGCCATGCAGCACCACTTAATCTCTTAATTTCCCACTCAGGGAATCTAGGAGATACTACTTGATTAAGTCACCACATTTGGAAATCGTTTGTTCCAGATGAACAGGACTGATTATGATCTACAGTTATTTTGGTATTGGGGTGGGAGACTGGGACACTTCCCATGCTGAAGGAGCAACTCTGCAGGAACACACCTGGGCCTTGCGTTGGATGTGTCAAAGGACTGGCTCGCCTTTGCAGTAGTGAGATAAAAACCCATCCTCTCCCTATTTTCTTACCACTACTGTTACCATAGTGGTGCATTCTACACACGGAAGAGGTGGACTGTTTTCCTGGTAAGTGATATTAGATGTTTGAAGTAATTATTAACTGAATGATTTGCCCTAAATTGGGGCCACCAACAAAACTCAAAAAAAAATTTAATAGCTTTTACCACTACTCATTTGACAAATGTGTATATGCAATTCAATTATAAGCCTTTGTTCTAAACTGTTGATTAAATTATAAAAATTATATCTATATTGATTTAGAACTGTATTAAAGAACCAAGAGGCTGTTTATACTCCTAACTTCTGATTTGCTTTCAAAAAGAAATTGGTTAACAGTTACAGCTAAAGTAAACAGCTAAAATTCAGGTCCCTTCCCCTTTTTTTCCCTGACTGTTTTTCAATGTTCTGTACTCCTATCACCTGGAACCTCCACCACTATGCAGAAATTGCCCCCTTCCTTAAATTTCTGTCTTTTCAACAATGATACATAAGCCCAACCTCCTTCCCTATTCCTCAAGACAATTTTATAACAGAAGTTCCTGTGTGGACATACAGGGAGTTACCTCTGCAGCAGAAGCCACTCTCCAAGGGTGATATCTATGACAATGTCTTTTGGGTGAACGGAAATATCCTTTAGGAATAACAAGGCCGGAAGTTCCAGGTGTGGGCGATAGCTGTTTCCAAGAATAGAAGAAATTCAAAATGAACAAGATGACATATGCATTTAAGCAGCGGAGGAGAAACAGCTCCTGATGTGGCGAGTGGGAAGCAGAGCGAGGGGACAGGGAAGGGCGGAGTTGGGAAGAGATGAACCCTTCAAGCCCAGGCCCGCACTGATCCACCTCTTCCACCCAGGTCCCACCTCCTAACAGCACGTCAGCTACAGCCTCATCCATGGGCCAATCCCTGAGGAAGGTCATGCCTCATGACCCACCACCTCCCCAAACCCGCACCAATGAGCTCGAGGCTTTGGAGGGACATCTAGGTGTAAACCGTAATATGAATGAGAGTTTCAAGTCTTTCTGCAGACATATTTTCATCTCTCTTGGCCAAATAACTATGAGAGGAATTTCTAGGTCATACAGTAAGCTTATTAGAGGAAATACTGTACCCAAGGGCCTTGTGAAATCTCAGCATCTATTTCCATTTCTATGGACAACAATATACAGTTTCCTATTCCTCTGCACACTGTTACCAGCATATGTTGTTCTCGCTCTTTTTTTTTTTTTGCACATTTTTTTTTCTGGTACCAGGGATCGAACTCAGGACCTTGCACTTGCCAGGCAAGTGCTTATGCCACTGAGCTATACCCCCAGCCCCCATGTTGTTCTCTCTCATTTTGCTTATTGTCACCCTAATGAGAAGGAAGTTGTATCTCACTGTGGACTTGGTAGCACTCTAATAAGAAATGGCCCTGAGAGTCCTGCGATGTGTTATCCATTTATTAGTCACATTAAGAGCAGCTAAAGGTCAGAGGCTTTTCCATTACTTTTGACTTCAAGGCACTTTAGACTCACCCACTGCTAAAACCACGACAGATTCAGCTATTGGTGTATCACAAATCACTGTGCTTGGTGCTATACAGCAGAAAATCCATTCACAAATACAATACCTCTTGAGACAATAAGATGGTTAGAATAATGTAACCCATCTATGTCAGCTTCAGAAGGCACAGGCATCTTAGAGCATCTCCATGTCCAAATTCCTGAGGTAGTGGGAGGTCATCGAAGAGTCTGATTGGAGATGATGACCCAGAAGGAATGGGAGGCAACTCTGTCTCTGAGATGCTGTAGTCACCAAGTGATAGCGTGATGTGACAGGGCCTGCACACTAGAGAGCACTAGCAGCACATTAATGAGTGATATAAGGGTGATCAGTGCTGGGAAGGGAAACCCGCCCTCATATACACTTCTTTTGCTCAAATCTCACAGCTGTAAACTCTCCCATCCCCAAAGCCAGTCCAGCCCCTCCCTTACCCATGCAATTAACTCTGGCACAGTGGGCTGAGCCTGAACCCAGGGTGAGAGCAGAAGCCTGGTAGCAGCCTCATTTGCATGGGTGGAGCCTCCCCCTCTCAGATTATGAAGAGGGCAAGACAGAGACTTGAGAGAAGCTCTGCTCTGCTGTGGATCAGAAGGCCAGACTCAGGGATGACCTGCACCATGGCCTGGCGCCCTCTCCTCTTCAGCCTCCTGGCTCACTGCACAGGTGACAAAACAGCAGGCAGAGAGAGGGCTTAGGAAATGAGGGGACCTGCTTTCTCTTTTGTGCTTGGAACCTGATCACCATCTGTGTCTCTCCCACTTGCAGGGTCCTGGGCCCAGGCTGTGCTGACCCAGCCGCCCTCGATGTCAGGGTCTCCAGGGCAGACAGTCACCATCTCCTGCGATGGAAGCAGCACCAATATTGGGAGTGGCTATTATGTGAGTTGGTACCAGCAGCTCTCAGGAGCGGCTCCCAAACTCATCATCTATGAGAACAGCAAGCGACCCTCAGGGGTCTCTGCTCGATACTCTGGCTCCAAATCTGGCAGCTCAGCCTCCCTGACCATCGCTGGGCTCCAATCTGAGGACGAGGCTGATTATTACTGTGGGTCTTATGACAGCAGCCTCAATGCTCCCACAGTGCTCCAGCCCCATGGGGAAGCTGAGACAAAACCTCTTCCTCTTCTGCCAGAAGGGTGAGTGCCCAGGACCCGTGGCTCAGGCCTGCCCTGTGGTTTCTATCCTTGCTGCCACTGTAGTCCCAGGTGCATCCAAAGCCAGCTCTTGGACCGAAGTTCCTCTTCCCTGTGCTCTGTGAGTCACGCAGTGTTAGGCTGTTCCTAGAGTCTCCTTGTAAACACTAGGCACAGCCTCTCTTTCACATAAAAAGCTGAAGAAAATCCTGTGCTCTCCATGTCCTGAAGCTCAGGGGATGGGACGACCAGTCCCACTCTGCTCGTCTCACACTTGACCTCTGGTGGGGACTCCTGAGTCTCCATTGCCTGCCCTCTTCCTATTTGCAAGAGCTCCGGAGCTGTCCCCTTCTCCTGGGCCACATACCGGTGCTGCATGTTGTAGACTATTTTTATATACCTTTTCTTACTTTGTATAATGGATAGATAGAAAACTAGACATAATTACAGTGAAACTAGCTATGACTTTAATAAATTATGAGATATTTTACTCCGTTTCTGTTCAATGCTTATTTTTATCTTGCCTGTTTGGGGCACATACTAATCACATTCCTTGTGGGGAGGTGGTGCGTGTACATAAGCACCCCAGTCCTTTGTTCATCTTCTCTTCCTCTCTCCCTCTTCATCCTCTTGCCGTTTGTCCCCTTCAGATTTGCAAAAGCTCTGTCTCCCTACTTTGTATTTTCTACGTTTTACTTTGCTCTGTCTTTGTATTTTGGATTTCTCATGTAAGAGAAACCATGTGATATTCAAGCTTGTGCATCTGATTCAGTTCATTGAACATTTTGGCCCCGAAAAGAGTCATTTTCCTACACACGGCTCAAGTTTTTCCTTCTTTCTGCGAGAGCAGCACTCTGCTGTATGTAAATACATTTTATGTATTCATCCATGTGTTGATGGGCCTACGTCTGCCGGCTCTCCACCACACAGAACATTGAATCTAGAACCATGTATCCCACAATGTACTAAAAACTAAAATCAAAATCAACCAAAGGTCTAAATGTTAAAACAGAAGCATTCTGCTGGATGAGAAAGCAGGTGAAACTTGGAGACACAGGCAGTGAATTTCTGGACAGACATCCATTGCATTATACTTTTCTTCTCTTTAAAATAAAAAAGTTATTATAAATGGAACTCGTTTTTCTCATGTGGTTTACTATAGGCATATAGAAAAACTCTTAGGATTTTCATACTGTTTTGTATCCTGTCAATGTGAAGTTATAAGGAAGACTTTTAAAAACAGGAAAGTGCTGATATTAATTAGAGAAATTAAAATCAAAACAAAATTAACTAAGAAAGCAGCACAAAAACTTATTCAGACCCTATCCAAAGAAGCACAGACACTGTGATTACTTAGTGAAGACTTTTAACTCAGTATAAATATGTACAAGGAAATAAAGAAAATCATGACAATCATCTTAAAGTAAAGTAAGAGAAAAAATCATGGGAAACAAAATATTACCAAGGCAATAAAAAGTAAAGAATCAATGAACCTAAAAAAGTTTGCCGATACTATCATTTCAGATGAACAAGAAGCAATAATATACAAATGTACAAAGCTGTAGAGCCCCGTGTGACATCATCAAGTGTAAGCACATATATGTAATGAGAATGTCACAAGCATAAGCATAGGGAGAAAAGGAGGCTAAAATCCATATGAAAATTAGTGAATAAAAATTTCTCAAACTTTTGAAAAATATCTAAGTATACAATATGCCCAATGCCCCAAATTAACCAGATCGCATGTATTTTAGGTCATTTGTAAAATCCATAGAGAGCTAGAACTTACTAAATTGTACTAAAACAGTAATAAAACCGTTTGAATCTTCCTCTTCCCCTCCCCTCTCCCTAGTTACCCTTTCCTTCTGATCAATGCTTCCCTTGTTTCCAGGACCTACTATACATTTGAGGATTTTATTTACACTTTCAGTTTCTCACACCAAGGGACAGGAAAGGAAAAGAGAAAAATGAGAAAAGAAGGCTAAAATAGAAACAAGCTTTTGTAAATAAGGAGGAAAAGAAGGGTTGGAAGAAGGAGAGGAGAATGAGAAAAGAAGAGGAATCAAGACATATCATAGGCAGGCACAAATTCACTATGATGAATGTGATTCTTATGAACATCAACATTGTAACAATAAATTTAATAAAAAAAATTTGGACCTGTTCTGGGGCTCTAGTGGATATATAAATTTGCTATGGCGAATGTATAATTTCACAAAATTCAATATTTAATTATTTCCTTAAGCTCTTTTCACAAATGAGAGTCTGTGGGATCCTGTGTGGTTGGCACAGCTCACGACATGGAGATTTCATTTCCTTGTTGGAAGGACCTTCACAGGGCACTCATACAAGAATCACTACCCTCAGCTCCTCTGTTACCTTTGTGCTCCATAAACATTGATGGGCTGCCCATTCCTATCTAGAAACTAAGTATTTTCCTGGACAGAAAAGACCGTCATCCTGACCCACATCGTCCATGTTCACACAGGATGCATCTGGACTCTGCCCATTCTCCACCACTTCCATGTGCTGTGGTCCCAAGTTTTGGAAAATAAAATAATAATATTTTCCCACATGGGAGAGTAGAGAAGTCTCCACTAACGTTTCCCCTGAGCACCTCCAAGGGACATTTGCTGCCCTCCAGATGCATAAGTCTTAATGTAGTGACAAAAGCAAAGTGAAGTCTAATAAGGAAAAGATACACTGAGGGACTCTGTGTGGCCCAGTTATTCATTATCCAGAGCCTGCACTCAGGCCCTTGTCAGAGGACACAGAAGAGAGCAAAAGTGAGGGCTATGGACAGAGCAAGGGCACGGTCAGTGTCACATCCCTGACTTCCCTCCAGGTCTCAGCAGACAGCAGTGGGCTCCATGTGAATGGGGTGAGCATGGCCAGGACTACGTTCCCTAAAAGATGTCACAGCTCTGTGATTCTTATTGTGTTTTTCTTCCACTAGCAATGAATCATCTTGAGAATAGAGGATTCTTTTATTTATGTGGGATGGTTTGTTGTTGTTATTGTTGTTGTGGTCATTTTTTGGTTGTTCACTACTGTTTATTCAGAATCTGCAACACAGCTGTATAGTCAGACTCTGACAGAGGGGCAAAATGAACACAGAACTGTAACACATATTTGAGTCATCTGAAAAGGATACCTAGAAGAGGCAGAGATCTATAACAAAGCTGTATTTTGAACTAAGGATCCTGAGTTGATTGAACAGGAGACATTACATAAGAAAATAGACCTCCAATCCAGGAACAGAGAGGTACATTGACCTGAGCCCTAGTGATGATGACCAGTAGGATGGACTAGATCTCATAAGTTCATGTGCAGAAGGTGGAAAAAGATATCATGGGTTCTAGGTACCACATAAAGAATCTGAAGAAGGTGATGATTGGGACAAAAATGCTGAAGCCCTAAGACAGGCTCCCTGAGAGAGTGCACAGTGGAGCTACCTGAGTCATACAAACATCTAGTGATAGTCCAGTGAATTAAGAGGGTTGAGTTATTCATCAGCAGAACACTAAACCAGAACTCAAAATCTATATGGCCATCTTGATTCTGAAAATTATCCCATAAATCAAAAATCCAACAAAAGATTCTTGGAAGAAACTTTGTGAAAAACAATGAAAGTTGGTGAGCTCAGTGTCCACAGACAAGACACTTCTACAGTGGACAAAACGGCTGGCACAGGTAATGACTGTCAGAGGATGTATGTACAATTGTTGACATGATGTTTACAAGAGACAGCAGTTGCAAACATTTCCTTCTATGACTCTTTCTCCACTTGATCAAATACTAAAGCAAATAAATAAGCAAAACTGTAGAAGATGAAACAGAAATAAGTTACATGAGAGAAGTTAGAAACTGACAGGACATAAAATGTTTTCATAGGAGAATCACAGATCAGTGGAGGAATTTGGCTTTGATACTGTCACTTTCAGGTACACCAACAACATCTAATCAAGTCTCCCAGGATTGAGAATCTATGGCAAGCACAGAATGGATCAAATCACAGAACCTTGAACTCAGATTATCCTTATATGAATGGGACAGAAATTATGTGCTCTCTGGTCTCTGAGCCACGGGCAGTTGTGTGTCTGTGAATAGCAAGGACTACTGCAGGGCTTCTCTATGGTCCTGTACAGCTATAGGAAAAAGACTATTCACACAAAGGGCAATGTCCAGAGCTTTGGGTCCAGTGCTCACTCATAGGCTCAGCTGTGGCTTTGCAGAGCACTTTGAGTAAGGGTTTATCTTATTTCAGAAGATGCTTCCTCTCAGGACTTGCACAAAGGGGAAATCAAACTTCCCTCCTCCTCGTTTTGCAATGTGAGCTGAGCTCTGGCACCAGGCCTCAGGGAGGGGCTCTGGCAGACAAGATGGAAACACTTTTGCATGCACAGCTCCTCCCACAGGGCTGGGCAAGAAAAGGAGGCCTGGGCCAACTCAAGTCACTGTTGGGGTCAGGGGCTGCTTCCACCATGGCCTGGACTCCTCTTCTCCTCCTGTTCATCTCTCAGTGCTCAGGTAAGAACAGGCCTGGCAGACAGGGTGCAATTTCACAACCTCAAGGGGTGTCTTCTGTTATGATTCTTGAAAAGCATTAGCGCTGTCATTGTTGCCTAATTCACCACGGTCTGTATTTGCAGTTTCCCTCTCTCAGGCTGTGGTGACTCAGGAACCCTCCCTCTCCGCATCTCCTGGAGCATCTGTCAGACTCACTTGCACCTTGAGAAGTGATATAAGTGTTGGTAGTAGAAGAATATCTTGGTACCAGCAGAAGCCAGGGAGCCCTCCCAGGTTTCTCCTACACTACCAGACAGACTCAGATAAGGGACAGGGCTCTGGCATCCCCAGCCGCTTCTCCGGATCCAAAGACACCTCGGCCAATGCTGGTGTTCTGCATATTTCTGGGCTGCAGCCCGAGGATGAAGCCACCTATTACTGTATCACTTGGCACAACGATGCTTCTCACAGTGACACCCGCAGATGGAGAAGTGGCACAAAAACCCCAGCCTGCTCTGGGAATTAAACTACGAGGCCTTTTGAAAGGTAAAAATAAATTCTATCTACACTAAGTATAACTGAATTTAACTACAATGTAGCAGTATTTCATATTGCAAAGTATGAAGCAATATTGCTAGAATCTCAGGAAAAACAAATAATCTGTGATGGCCTGTCAAGCTTTCTTTGTGGTGCGGGGATTCTAAAATGATACAAAGGATGTGGTCCCAGCATTTGATCTTCAAATGAAATAAATCTGTTCTCGCTGTCCTTGTCAGAGTCTGTGGGCCATTCCAGAAGGATGCTGGTCTTGAGAGCAGAGAGTCTGCACTTACGGATCTCATGAAGATCCTTCTTGTAAGAAGGATACGAACATAGTAACTTCCATCCTCATCTGTGAGGAATTACCAGTTTATTCAGCCCTAAAATGGACAGCAGGGCTTAGCGAACCAGCCAAGCAGTGAGTCTGAGTATCCAAGTGTTCATGAGGAGACGAGACTTCAGCACAGAACAAATAGAGATAGGAGTGATGCTCACTGGTCCAAGACTCAGGCCTTTCCTCCTGAAGCAAATGACTTGGTTGGAAGATGGTTTATAACCAGTGTAGATTTAGATGGAATGATAGCAAACATATTTTTCCTTGGTCCTGACAGTCATTTCAGATCAGACACACATTTCTTTCCTGAAGTTATAATCAACACTGTGCCACAGATTCAAAGGGAAAGATTAAGATACAGGATAAGAGAGATGTGAAAGTTGAGAGGAATTTCAGCAGATAGCAACCGCATCCCAAGTGACTCATATCTAACAAAAGTAGACTGATTCTGTAATCTGAAGTTAAACGTTTTCAAAGGGAGGTGTGTCCCGCTTGTCCTGAAAACATCCTATGGAAAATTAATACCGAAAACCAAGGAACCAAAAACAAGTACCATTTCTGATCGTTAACACACTTGTGTTAGATTTTGTGCTTTAGAAGTACCTAGGAAACAAGTTTAAAAATCACCCTGTCAAGCACTAGGAAAATCACAAACTGAATGAGGAAACACCAACCCCAGACACCAACACTGAAATGGCTCAGGCGCTGAAGTTGTGTGGTCCAGATTTTAAACAACAACCATTAACTCCCAGTTGTCAGGTATTTCACACATTTTTGAGACTAATGGGAAAGGAATCAATAGACATCATCAAAGCAAATATATTGCAATTCTAAAAAAACCAAGAAAATAAAATTTAAAAATCAAACTCTGGGCAGTCAAGTTAAAAACCACCTATTTTTAAATATTTTTGAAAAAACGGAACAGATAATTTGGGGAATTATTTGAACTTCTCCCTACTTTTTGATCATCTATCTTCTATTTTGCTCTTTAAGATATATGCAAACTGCTTTTATCTATAATACTAATTTCTTTTTGTCCACACCCCCATTTTTTTGTATTCTTTTGTTTACCCGTTCAGTCTGAAAAAGAGTCTGTTTTGTCTATGAGTTCTACTCAGAGTCCCATTTCGGCCATTGTCATAAGAATATGATGGTGTATTAGCTATTGTTATTATCCAATTATTTGATAATGAAACAAACATAAAACAATGAAACTAAAAATCATATATTACAGAAGAACATACTTAATACAACTAGGGAATATACTCCAAATAGTTATGAAAGCACACCAGGGGGCACTGGGCACCTTCTCAAGGTTGCCAGAGCCTGAAACAGACACACAGGGCCCACAGTTAATGATCTGGTTTGTGCTCAGTGGCCTGAGTTAGAGGATAGAGCAGGTGCATCCTCTCATGGGGAAATGCAGAGCTCACAACACGCAGCCAGCCTCCCAGAGGAACAGGTCCTTGAGTTTAAAATCCTGCAACCCGTGTTGCTGATGTTGTTGGTAAAAAATTCATATTTCTACAAGACACAAAAAAATGATACGCCCTAAGAACCAAGGGGGACATAAAAGCACCATCCTAGTCTCCTCAGAAGCTGCGGGTGCTTGGGAATGTTTGGAAACTCCACACTGTGGGTACACATGTCTACTCTTCCATCTCCTCTCACTCTCTACCCAGGTTCATGTACATTTCTCACACCCGCCTTTACAGCAACTCTCAGTCCTTCTTCCTCACTTATAATGTGTTGATGTTTCCTCCGGGGTCCAGTTCTCAGGCTTTGGTGACCTTGACTACTTCAATAACCCCGTCAGAGACTCGGTCAATTTCTTTGTGGCTTCTGCTTTGTAGCAATCACTGTTGGTCGAGTTCCATACTGGATCCAGAAGAAATTGGTGAAATAGCCATGACAATGATTATTGAAACAAGTAATAGGTATTCCAATCCCCTGTCAGGTCTGCATGTCCCTCCCATGGCAAAGTTGGTTTAACACACTTGTGGACCCAGCTTCGGGATAAAGCTGAGTGCTGTCATACGCTATACGAGAGTCCTGCTCACCACGGGAGAGCCAGCAGGGAACAATACATTAGCATAGGCTGGGCTAAGCCTGAATACAAGGAGGGTCGTGGGACTGGACAAGGGACACTCTGGCCAACTCCTGCCCATTTTCCACAGTGAGAAAGACTGTCTAAACTGAGTCTTCTTCAGGATTGAGTCCAAAAAGGGTATGCATGAATATTTGCATTTGAGCTGTTCCCTAAAAAGAACAGAATTTATTTCTTTAGAATTGCTAAAAGTACAGTGACTGTGGTTTAAAATCTGAAGACTGAAGTCAATGTACATCCTCTAAACAAGAGCATCTTCAATTATGTCCATTTTCACATCTAAAAGGAAAGAAAACTACAAATTACAACTTAGATGCTAATAATTACATTTTATTGTTTCCTTTTAGTACAAAGACATTACATGCCACTTTTAAAATATTAAAATATATGAAAATCTGGAAAAAGTTTTTTTTCTCTATTCTTTTGTGGGAAAATACCTCCCTATAGAAGTTATGGTGAGGTGCCACTCTCAATTACCACATCGCACGGTCTTTATAAAACATGTCATCCAGTATGTCAGTAAGAGGATGTGCCATTAGGGTGAGGTAATTGATACATTATGTCTGGGGCCCGTATAAGAAGATTCCCTGGGAAGACAGAGAGAGAACATCATGTGAAAGTAGAAACACAGACTAGATTTACGAAGCAATAGACCCATGAAATTCCGTCCACAAGTGGGACCCAGCAAGAGGGAAGGAAGGAGTCTGCTAGAGGTACCATGAAGACCATGGCCCTGCCCGTGGGTTGTGGGTGACTGCCCTCCAGAACTGTGTGTGGGATGATACATTTCTGTTGTTCCTACCCACCATGTTTCTGGTACTGTGTTATTGTAGTCCTAAGACCACACTTTCCAAACATTCATTGTTATGATCACTTAATAGTATGATTTATTTTCTTTCTTTGGACTGAACTGTACTTAACCATCTCCAACATCAATTCTGGGCATGAACCTGCCTATATCTGTGGTGAAGATTACAATCCTGACACGTCATGTGGTTAAAAACAGTGCAACAGATTAATGGACGAGTAGGATGAAAACCATTTTCTTTACTGAGCAAGACTGCCACATAGACTCACAAATAGTATCTGACACCTTCGAAAGTTCTGCAATCTCGGATCTTATCCTGTCAAGACCTATTTAGAAGCTAGTTTCCTGGGTGATGGTCCTATGGAAAGCACATATCTGTACTGATGATGCAAAAACTACTACAGATTTTATTTCCCATGTTGGGTCAGCTATGTTGCCGGTGCATGAGCTTCCAGGACATTCTGCCTTCTGTCTACAAACACGAGTTCACTAAATATGTAGTTCCAAAGCTCACATCAAAGCTGATTTAAATTACCACCATTACAAAATGACCTCAAGAAATATTGTAATGCCATCCACATGCAAGAAATAGAAGTATTCATACATACTGACGTGCTGACAGTCATAGATAATGAAAGGAAAAGTTTAAATTTTTCTCACATGGTAAATGCCCGTGGTTTGGGAGAGAAGAACAAGAAAACAATTCCCTTCACTACACTGAAGATGACAACGGATATAAAATAATCTACCCATTCAAGATGTAAAAGCACAGCCAGCAGACTAATCTGTAGAGTCCAAACCGTGAACATCAAGTAGTTTCGATTACTGTTTTTTTAGAATGGGCACCCATAGAAACATTTCTAGAAGGTGCAGCCAAGGCCTCAGAAAACCTCTTCCAACACAGAAGGACATTATAGTTAAAATGTTGCCTACGCACCTTCTTCAGATCTTGGAATGGGAACAGAAATTTTACAGCAATCTGTAGAACATTTTTTTAAAAGTATAATCTCTGTAATCGCTGCTTTCTAATACCAGGTTTGCACTACCCCAAACAACTCCAACAACAGATGAATGTCATTGTGTGATCTTTATGGCTGATGATGAAACAGTATCATTTTTTATTTTATTTTCTTCATTTCTGCAGACTAAGGCTTGCTTAGCTGGGCAGTTATACCTTTAATGTGTTGTTCACAATAAACACCAGGACCAATAAACACTGCAGATGGCTAAGCCAGTGATGAGAGTTGGATTAAAGAGGCTGCCCAAACTGCAAAAGCAAAACCTCACGTTTCAAAAGCTGTATTTGTTAGAATTCTCTAAAGGAACAGAATAAATTGAATATGTAGCACTATGCACCACTTTGTGAAAGAGCTTTTATTTAATTTGATTGGCTTAAAGGACCAGAGGCTGGGTAGTCCACAGTGGCCATCAGACAGTGGAGAGCCGGAGGGTCCAGTAGCTGCTCAGTTCAAGATGCTGCAAAGCCCTGAAGAAAAGGGACCACTGCTGAGCTTCCTCTGGCAACACTGACACAAAAGAAGCCACTGTTACAGCATCTTCCTAAGGCTGAAGCCGTGGGAGATCCCTAGAGAATCCGAGTTTGCATATCTCTCTGGAAAGTCCGTTATGTGAGTCCATACTAAAAGTCAGAAGAAGTTTAAATGTGAGGTCCACAGGTAACAACATCGACCAAAGACTTGCTTACTTCAGAATAATCAATCTTTCTATTGCAGTCAACTTTCCTCTCCTTCAGCTATCATTCCATCTAGTTGCAAGCCTACTGGATGATGTCATCCACAATCACAGTGGATCTGATCCCGTTTGCCACTGATCTATAGAAAAGCTCCTGTATCCAGGATACGATCTGTAAGCTCTTATGTGTCTCTAAATCCCGTCAAGTTAACATTGAAGATTTCCCATCACAGAGGTGCACAACGGATGTTGCTCAGCTCCAGCATTTTCCTGGGGAGCCAGAATCACACTCAAGTGCTCAGATGTATGTACATATCCAGGGGAGAGATGAGAAGGTTGTGGAATTTCTCCTCTGGCTTAAATTTAATGTCTGTGCAAAAATAGTGAAATCAAGGAGAACTCATAAATATATATAGTCTAACAGGGTCTTGACACATGCAAGATCTTTGGCAAAGGCTGAGATGTGTTGCTTCCAGGCACTTAAATAAATATCTGTACAACATTGAGCTTAGAATAGTTACATTTAAACACAGTCAGTGAGCACACAAGCAAGGGTTTCACAATTACAGAAAAACAGGAAATAATGCAACATTAGTAACGTGTACAACTCCAATATACAGTATAAGTATCATTGTTGAATTCCTGCCGTCTTGTGTGGCGAAGCTCTGTCTCATTTCCAATCTTTTTATTCCTTGTTGTTGTCTTGGATTGTTTGATCCATCTCGCATTTTTACATCTGGTGGACTGAACACTTTCGCTGAAGGTAACAGTATGTAATATAGCAAGCCATGTTATTTCCAATCATTTTATTTTAAGGTCATATATCATTTTTGTTGCTTTTCTGTTGTTTTTGCTTTTGTCTTCATTGGTGTTGTTCTGTTAGTTTTTTTCTTTTGAAAATAAAAAATAGCAATATTGAAAACATCAATGAACTCTTCCAGAAGGAAGTAATTCCTGTGCTCATTACATTATGCAGAGTACTATCCCCATTTCTCAAAGTAAAATTTATATACATAGTATATGTTATTAGTTTCAATTATTTAAACAAATTTTTGGGACTCAATCTGATGTTTTCATACACGCATATGTCTTATTAATGCACAATACAGTTCCCTGCCATCCACTGCTTCCTCCACTATGCATATTTGTTTATCTTTGTCTAATGATAACCCCCTTGTGATTCATAATTCTGATAGGTCAACTTCATTGGATAAAGAGATGCCTACCATGCTTGCTGGTTTCTCCGGGTGAGTCATGGAGGCCTGGCCTTGTAGATATCAGTAATGGTGAACCTTTTAGAGCTTTGAATGATAAGAAACAACCTGTGTGGCATACATTACACAGGTTCACACCCACTGCATGTATCCCTCTCTGGCACTGGTCCCCTGCTCTGCTTCCCAACCTGCATGAACTGAGAACCTTTGCTCTGCTACCCCCTTTCTGCCAGGCCATTCCTCCCCTGGAGCCAACTGACCATAAGCTGAATTGCCCAAAACTGTGAGCCAAATTCAACTTCTCTTTGAAGATGTGTGTGTCACGTACTGAGTCACGGCAATGGAAATGCAGACAAATGCAGAAAATGGGGAGCAGAGAAGTGGGGTTGTGGCTGTGCTATATTTGAATATATGGATAAGAAGGCATTGAAACTGAGTTATGGGAGGACTTTGGAAAGATTGAAAAACAGGCAATAAAAGCTCAAGACAGATGGAAAGAGCTTGATGAGCAATTCTAGTCAGAGGCTGGAATACCACGATGTGAATAGAAATACAAATGGGGAAAGTCGGGCTCCGGACATTTCCATTGGAAATGGGAACTCAGCTTTCATTCGTACTAAAGTGTCATGTGTGTGACGCTCAGGCACACACCTTGTCTGCATATAGCCCTGGTCATAAGACTTTGTAGGAGGCCGCAAAGTCTCCTTAAGGAGACTAAGATGGTGGACTCTGATCTGGAGGAGGAAATTTCAACAGAGCTCCATATTCAGGATGTGGCACAGGTACTGATGGCTGCTTTTAGCTGGATTTAGAGTGAGAAGCATGGGCAAAAGAGCACAGAAAAAATTAAGAAATTTAAACTCTCACTTAGGGAATGTAGGTAAAAATGGGACCAAAGAGTCATGGCTGCTAGAGAGATTAGAGCCATTAAAAGAAACCTGGTGCTGTGTAAGGAACAAGAACAAAGAAGCCTTGTGCATATCTTAGGAATCAAGAAGACTCCACCACTTGCAGAATCAAGAGTACGAAATGTCTCCCATTCGTGTGAGAAGAGAATCTCTCTGATAGAGAAGTGCCTCCCACATGCTCAGCCTTAGTGCCAGGCACATGCTCAACATTCATAGACTGCTATAGCCATGGTCCAATGGGACCTGGATACTGCTCCTGCTGACAGCCCATCATGGTATCATCTGTGTGATGTTGGTGTTACAGGCATGCAGAATGCACAGTTCAAGCATTGAAGAGTTGTTTACCTAGATTAAGAGGGAAGGCCCAGAATGCCAGGCAAGGAGCACCTGAGAAGGCGGTGCATGTAGCTATCATAACAAAGACACAACTGTAGCAGAGACCCCAAACCTTGAAATGCTAAGCAGATGAGACTCTACAGAGAGGCTTCAGGCTGGGGACACAGCCCAAGTGAATAGATATGTAGAAGCTACCCCATAGAAATGGGGACACACGTGCCCTCTGGAACTCACATTTTACCACCATGTGCGCCAAATGCTGGACAAGGAGCTAATGTTTGCCTTGGTTGTTTTGGGCCTTGGTTTGGTATGTTTCTTTTGCAGATCCCTATTCCTTCCTTTTGGATGGGAGTATTTACCCTTTGTCATGGTAAATCGAGAATACATTGCTTTTGTTTGTAACAGATGTTCATAGCTAAGAGATTCCCTTCTATCTCGGAAAGAATTTAAACATCTGAGAAACACTGGAATTCCTATACTCCAGATAATTACAACATGTTAAGCAGAAGTATGAACTCATTGTTGTCTTTACAACAAAATTAAGTATGGTTCAAGATGTACTTGTAAGTAAATTTGACAAGGGAGCATTATGATGTGTTAACCTGATATGTTATCTTCATTTCATTAATGAATACCTTGTGGATCAGTACTGCCCCCCCCGCCACCCCCGGTGTGACTGGTTGGGCCATGGTGTCATAACTTTGCATAATAGATAGGTTCCCTTGCTTGTTTCTCTCTGGCTCTGTCCTTTCCTCCTCTCCCTGCTTACCATGAACTAAGCATATTTGCTGCACCGTGCCCTTCTGTCAAGAGGTTTCCTGCCATTGAGTCAACTGACCTTGTACTGAATATCCTGCAAACACAAGCTAAATTAACCTTTCCTCGTTGAAGTGGTGAGTGCCATGTATTTTGTCTCAGGGATGAAAAAGCTGAGTAAAACACCCTTCTGTTGTTTTTTTTATTTTAAAGATAAAAGAATGAAAACATAATAACAGAGACACAGACATTTGCAAAATAACACAAAAACAACACAACCAATACAGAATTTGAGAAAGGTGATAGGAAATTGACCATGGTAACCAATAACAAATGCTAGCGAGGCTGTGGAAAAAAAGGAACTCCACTATTGGTCGGAATGTAGACTGGTGAAACCACTGTGGAAAATAGTTTGGAGATTCCTCAGTAAACTAGGATTAGAGGCCCCATTCAACAGAGCTATTTCACTTTTGGGTATTTTTCCAAAAGAACTGAAAATATCATAACACAGAGATATATGTGCACCCATGTTTATAACAGCATAATTTGTAATAGCTAAATTATGGAAGAAACCCAAATGCCCATCAACTGAGGAATGGATAAAAAAGTTGTGGCATTTTTATATAATGGAATATTACTCACCCTTCTATTTTCTTTTTTTTTTTTTTGCGGTACTGGGGATCGAACTCAGGACCCTGCGCTTGCTAGGCAGGCGCTTATTCCACTGAGCTATATCCCCAGCCCTCACCCTTCTATTTTCAATACCTTCTTATTTTTTATTTTTTGATTCCATGTACTAAAGTGATAATTGTCCATCTGAGTCTGGTTTCTGTCACTTCACATGATCCTTACTAGGTCCATCCATTTACCTGCAAATTACACAATGTCGTTATTCTTCACAGCTGAACCATATCCATTATATATAATATATATAAAACACTTCCTTCATCCATTCGCTTGTAGATGCACATAAGGCAATTTTGAAATATGCCACAACAAACTTGGTATGCAGAGGTCACCAGAGGACATTGACTTTATTTCCTTCAGGTGTACCAAGGAGTGGTATAACTTGGTCACATGGTAGTGTTACTTCTTAGTTTCTTTGAGAAAACACTGTACTTATTTCCATAGTGTTTGGATGACTTTACATTCTCAGCAGCAGTGCAGGAGGGCTCCTTGGGCCCAGCATCCTAAACAACCTGGACTGATTTTTGTATTCTCCAAGACAGGCATTCTGAATGGAATGAGATAGTTTTGATTGGCATTTCCTTAAGAATGAACGACGCAGAACAATTTTTTACACACTTGTTAGAATTTGCATTTCATTTTACAAGTGTCTAATTCATTTGTCCCTTAGTGACTGAACTATTTGTTTTTCTTAGTTTCAAGGTTTTTAGGTTCTTCACATTTTCACATATTAATCCTTTCTCAGAAGAGTAATTGGAAAACACTTTCTCCCATTCCATAGGCTGTCTCTGCATCCTATTAGCTCTCTTGCTATATGGAAATGTTTAAATTATGTGTAGTCACATTTTTTGCTTCTTTACTGTTCTCTGTTCTATGGAATATGCACTCAGGAAGTCTGTTCATGTGCCTATGACTCCAAGTGCTTCCCATATGTTTTCTTTTTGAAATTTCAATTTTTCAAGTCTTATACCAAAGTCTATGATCAATATTGAATTGTTTTTTATAAGATAAGCAATAGAATTTAGTTTCAATATTTCACATGCAAATATGTAGTTTTCATAGCACTATTTGTTAAAGAGATTATCTTTTTTCAAACAGAAACATATTTGGGCCCCTTTGTCCAGAATTGGATAGCTGTGGCTGCATAACATTGTTTCTTAAGCTGCTATTTTCTTCCATTGCCATCCACTTCTAATTTTGTGCCAGTACATGCTGTTTTGTTCTTATGGCTTTGTAGTACAATTTAAAATCAGGCATTGAGATGCCACCAGCTTGTTCTTTTTACCTAGGATTGCTTTCACTATTCTTATTCTTTTTAACGTCCAGATGAATTTTACGATTGGCTTTTCTAATTATGTAACCAATGTCACTGGAATTTTGATGAGGATTGTACTGTATCTTCAAATTGATTTTGGTAATACACAAATTTTAACAAGAAAGGCTGCCATTCCATGAACATGGGAGGTCCTTCCATCTTTCAGTCTCTTCTTCAATTTCTTTCTTCAGGGTTCTGTAATTTTCACTGTAGAAGTCTTTTACCTGCTTAGGTTGGTTACTAGGTATTTTTAAAAGTGATTTTAAGTGGAACTGTTTTGCTTTTTTCTCAAGTGGTTTATTACTTGTGTATAGAACAGCTATTGAGCTTTTCATTGCTGATTATATGTCCTGTCAAAGTGAAATCATAAGGAAAAACTTTTAAAAACACCAAAGTGCTGCTCATTAAAGGGAGGAATTCAAATCAAAACAAAAGTAAATAACAAAACAAATAAAATAGCACAAAAATTTATTCTGACTCTATCCAAATACATACAGACATTGTCAGTACTAAGAAAAGACTTTAACTCAATTATAATACATATACTATAAATAAAGAAAACTGCAATCATTTTAAAGTAAATAATTGAAAAATATCTCATGAAATACAAAAATTATCACAGCAATAAAAATTTTCAAAAAATCAATGAACATAAAAAAGTAGAACTGATATTACCATTACTAATGAACAAGAAGTAATAATGACATTAATATATACACAAAACTGTAGAATGCCGTGTAACATCAAGTGAAATCACATAAACATAATGAGACTGTCAGAAGGATAAGAATAGGGAGAAAAGGATGTTAAAATATGTGAGAAAATTGATGAATAAAAACTCTCAAAATGTTGAAAAATATCTAAGCATATAATATGCCCAAGAAACCCAGAAAGACACTTATCAGAGTGGCATGTATTTTAGGTCATCATTAGGAAACACGGGAGGTTAGAACTTACTAAATTATAATACAACAATTGGATCTTTCTCTCCACTCCCCTTTCCCTAGCTACCTTTTCCTTTTGAACAATTTCTTCCTGTGTTCAATGTCTACTATTCTATTTGAGGATCTTATTTACACTTTCAGTTTCTCAAACCAGATGGACAGGAAAGGAAAAAAACGAGAATAGAAGCATAAATACAAAAAAGCTTTTCAAGCAAAAGAAGATGGGTAAGGGAAGGGAGGAAATGTGGAAAAAAAGAGGAATCATGATACAGCAGGTTCAGGTACAAGTTAGCTATGACAAATGTGATTATATATATAAAGTTGAGTTATATGAACGTCTGGTGACATTCAAATTAACTAAGAGCTACTAAATTATTCATCAACAGAATGTTACAACAGAGCTCAAAAATCTATATGCTCATCATGGTTCTGATATTGATTCCCTTAACCCACATCCCCCAAAGGACTCTAGAAAGAAGTTTTGTGAAAAAAAAAAATGAAAGTTGATGGACTCACTGTGCATAGATGAGACATTTCTAAACTTGATTACATGACCGGCACAGGTAATGACTGTCCAAAAATTCATGAACAGTTGTGGACTTCACGTTCATGGGAGAAAGCAGTTGCAAGCCTTTCCTTCTATGACTCTTCCTTTGCTTTCTCAAATATGAAAGCAAATAAATAAGTTACACTGTTGAAGACCAAACACAAATCAAGTTCCATGAAAGAAGTCGGAGGTCTTTGAGTAATTTAAAATACACAAAACATTAAAATGATTTCATAGGAAAAATCCCTTCTCTAGGAAAGAATATGATTTTTATTCTGTCCTTTTCAGGTATGCTGAACACATATAAACAAGATGGCTTCTAGGAGTGAGAATCTGTGACAACTGTAGCATCTATCAAATCTCAGAAACTTGAAGTCAGGTCATCCTTGTATGAATATGAAAGAAATGCTGTGCTCTCGGGCCTCTGAACCATGGGCAGATGTGTGTCCTGTGACCAACAGGGGCCACTGTGGCACTGCCTTAAGGTTCTGCACACCTGGGTTGAATGAACCGTTCACAGAAAGTACCCAGGCCTGAGCTCTGGATCCAGAGTTCACTGACAGGCTCAGCTGCTGTGCCATCTGTGGCCTTGAACAGCACTTCCAGCAAGGGTTTTGTCTTCTTTCAGAAGATGCTTCCTTCTAAGTCTTGCATAAAGGTGAAATCAAATTTCCCTCCTCATCTCCCAGTGTGAGCTGAGCTCCAGCACCAGGCCCCAGGGAGGGGCTGGGGCAGACAGGATGGAAACACATTTGCATGAACAGCTCCTCCCACAGGGGCTGGACCAACTCAAGCCACTGTTGGGGTCAGGGCTGCTTGCACCATGGCCTGGACTCTGCTTCTCCACCTGTTCATCTCTCACTGCTCAGGTAAGAACAGGCCTTGCAGACAGGGTGCAATTTCACAGCCTCATTTGGTGTCTTCTGCTATGATTCTTACAAAACGTTAACATGGTCATTGTTCCCTAACCCCCATGGTCTGTACTTGCAGTTTCCCTCTCTCAGGCTGTGGTGACTCAGGAGCCCTCCCTCTCCGCATCTCCTGGAGCATCTACCAGACCTACTTGCACCTTGAGAAGCGACATCAGTGTGGGTAGTAAATGGATATACTGGCACCAGCAGAAGCCAGGAAGCCCTCCCAGGTTTCTTCTAACCTACTACTCAGACTCAAATAAGCACCAGGGTTCTGGTGTCCCCAGCCACTTCTCTGGTTCCAAAGACTCCTCAGCCAGTGCAGGAGTTCTGCATATTTCTGGGCTGCAGCCCGAGGATGAAGCAGATTATTACTGTATGATTGGGCACAGCAGTGCTTCTCACAGTGACACCCACGGATGGAGAAGTGGCACAAAAACTGCAGCCTGGCCTGGGAATTAGACTCTGATGCTTTCCGAAATGTAACAAAAACATATCTACACTAATTATACTTGGAATCTGCTGCAAGATGACAGCATGCATCATGCCAAACACCAAACAATATTGGTAGAATCTCAGGAGAAGCAAGTAATCTGTAATGACTTCTAGATTTTGCTTTGTGGTGCAGTGATTTTAAAATGACATAAAAGGATGTGGTGCTGGCATTTTATTTTGAAAAGTAATATCAAATCAGGCTTTTCTTGCTCTCCTGGTCAGAGTCCATAAATATCCTAGCAGGAAGGAGGCCTTGAGAGTGTGGAGTCTGCATGTACAGACATCATGAAGTTCCTTCTCATAAAAAGGTTAAGAACCCAATAATTTCCATTCATCATCTGGAGAGAAATATTCTCCATCTTCAGCCCCGAAGTGAGCCAACAGGGCTCAAGGAGCCAGCCAAAGAATGAGTCTGAGTGTCCACGTGTGCAGGAGCAGAGGAGCCTTCAGCATAGCGCAGATAGAGGCAGAGAAGAGACGAACTTTGGTCAAACTCTCAGGCCGTTGCTTCTGAACCAAATGACTTGATTGGAAGCCGGCTCATAGCCAGTGCAGACATAGAGGATCTCTGCTTCTGTTATGGGATAATAACAGTGCTTTTTCCCTCAGCCCTGACAGTCACTTCCGATGAGACACGCATTTCTTTCCTGAAGACATAATCAACACTGCCACAAATTGAAAGGGAAAGATTAAGACAGAGGGTAAGGCAGACACGAAACTTCAGGAGACTTTCAGCGGATGGAAAGCACATCCCAGGTGATTCATGTTTGACTGACTCTGAAAGGAAAGCTAAATGCATTCAAAGGCAGGTGTGTCCCATTTCTCCTGAAGAAGTCTAATGGAAATTGGCAAAAAAAAAAAAAGGGAACCAAAAGCAAGTACCATTTCAACTGTTAACATGCCTCTAATGTATCTGCTACTGTACAAAAGCCTAGGGAACAAGCTTAAAAATCACCCTTTCGAGCACTAGGAAAGTCACAAGCTCAAAGAGGAAAGGCCATCCTCAGAGACTGCCACTGAAGTGACTCATGCAGAAGTTGTGTGGTGCCGACTTTGAAACAACCATAAATCCCGTTAGAGAACCACCAAGGCTCTTGCATCTAATGGGAACAAATGGGAAAGGAGTAAGCAGTCATCATCAACACAAATGCACAAGAAACACAAAAAATTAAAAATCCATCCCTCTAGGAACTGATGAACAGGAAACCTATATCTTAACATATTTTGGAAAAAATTAGAAGAGATAATTGGGGGAATCATTTCAAATTCTCCCCACTTCCTGATCATCTACTTTCTATTTTGCTCTTCAGGATATATGCTAATTAGTTACATTTATAGTACTAATTTCTCCTTGTTCACTGTAAAGAAAGATCTGTTCATGTTTTCTCTCTTTTGTAACAGAGAGCCAGTTTAGTCTATGACTTGTACTCTGGGTACCTCTTTGGCCATCCCTTTCAGACATCGAGTCTTGTCACGTAGTCTTCAAGTCATGACAGTGCACAACTTATTGTTATTATGGAATTATTTTGTTATGAAAGAAACATAAAACAATGGAACTAAAAATCATATAGAAGACAACACAACTGGAGAATTACGAATAGTTACGTAAGCACACTAGGGGGCACTGGGAGCCTTCTCAAGGTTGACAGGAGCCTCAGGGGACACACAGGGTTCCCAGTGAATGACCTGGTTTGTGCTCAGAGGCCTGAGTTAGAGGTTACAGCAGGTGCTTCCTCTCATGGGAAAATGTAGACACCATGACACCCAGCCTCCCTGACAGCAGAGCAGGACCCTGAACTCCAAATGCAGCAACTGATGGTGCTGACAGCATTGGTAAAACAGTCATGCGTGTACAAAGCACCACCAAACAACAGGCCATAAGAACTGAGGGGGACGTGAAAGGACCATCCTCGAGTCATCAGAGACAGCAGGTGCTCGGGAATTTTGGAGACTCCACACTGTGGCTACACATGTCTGCTCCTCCTTCCATCTCCTCTTGCTCTGCCCCGGTTCAGGTAGATTTCACACAGCCATCTTTAGAGCAACCCTCCGTCCTTCTTCTTCACCCTTACAGTGAGTTGATTTTCCTTTGGAGTCCAGTCTCAGGCTATGGTGTCCCCGGACACTACAAAAGCCCTCTGTGTGACAGGCTCAGTCGTTTTCATCTGACACTGCTGCTCTGTAGTAATCGCTGAAGTCACTTTTCATGCTTCTTTTAGCAGAAAGTGGAAAAACATCTATGGAGATGTATTTTGACACCGGCCTTAGGCAAAGCCTCGTCTCCTGTCAGGTCCTCAAGTTCCCTCTTGTGACAAATTTGGCTTGACCCTTTGGGGCCTAGCCTCAGGATGATGCTGAGTGCTATTATACACTATGTGACCATACTACTCAGCAGAGGAACACCTACTTAGTAACTCAGGACATAAACATAGGTTTGCCTAAGCCTGAATACATAGCGGATCATGTGACTAGACAATGAACACGCTGGTGTGCTCGGGTTGACTCTCCATGCAGAGAAGGTTGTGTGAAAGTGTCAAATTGGTTCATGCTTCAGTCCTAATGTGAAGCACACACACAAACTGTTCCATCTGAGATGTTCCATAGCAAAGCAGAATTCAGTTATTTTCATTTTCATAAAAGTATATCGATTGTGGGTTAAGATCTGAAGACTGAAGACAGTGTATTTCCTCGATAGAGGAGCGTCTTCACTAACGTTGTTTTTGGCATCTAAGAGAAAAGAAAAACAACCAACCACCATTTGGATGTTAATAAATTACATGTTGTTAAGTTTTATTTTAATATAAATTTATTGCACACCACTTTTAAAGCGTTAAAATCTATAAAAATTTGAACTTAGAATTCCTCTCTAATCTTTCATGGTAAAATAGCTCGCTATAGAAGAAATGGTGAGATACCAATCTCAAATACCTATAACATGGTCTCTTTAAAACATAGTGCCACCCCAGATATCAGTAAGATGAGGTGATATTAGAGTGAGTTAATTGATACAGTATATCTGGAGTCTGCACAAGATGCCCTGAAAGATAGGGACACAGAGAGAGAACATCATGTGACAGTAGAGACACAGACCGGACTTCTGCAGCAAGAGACCGAAGAGCACAAAATGTCGTCCACAACTGGGACCCAGGAGGAGGGAAGGAAGGAGTCTCCTAGAGGTAGCATGGGGACCATGGCCCTGCCTGTGGTTTTACATGACTGACCTCCACAACTGTGTGGGATGATATATTTCTGTTATTACTACACACTAGGTGTCTGGTACTTTATTATTGTAGTACTCAGATTAATCTACCACACACTCATTCTCATGATCGCTTAATAATATAAACTACTTTACTAGGTCAGGATCCTATGAGAGGATGTATCTCTAGTGATAATGCAAAAGGTACCACAAGTTTTATTTCCCATGTTTGCTCTACTCTGTTGTCAGGACATGGGTGTGAGGAGATTCTTCTTCCTGTCTTCCCACACTGGAGTTCACTAAGAATACACTTGCAAGTGCTTACATTACAGTTCATTTGATCAATGACCTTTCTAAGCAGATGCCTCACCTATGAAATTTTGGAATTTCATGAACATTCAAAAAGTAAATGTATGTGTATATATTGAGATGCTAAATATGATCGATAATGAAAGAAAAAGATTTTTATTTTCTCCCATGGTCAGTGCCCATGTTTTGGGAGTGAGGGACAAGCAAACTATTACTCTTACCACAGGGAAGATGGCCACTGATATAAAATGCCCTATCCAGTAGAGATTTAAAGCATGATCAGCAAAATCTCCTGGATAGTCCCAATCCTGAACATCAAGATGTTTTTGTTATCACATTTTTAAAAGAGGGGCCCAGAGAAACATTTCTGGAGGTGTGGTGAGGACCTCAGACCTGTTCCAACATACAAGGAGTGATAAATGTAGTAAAGGAAATTACCTGGGCAACACTTTGAGATCTATGGACATATACAGAATTTTTGCAGCAGCCTGAAGAACACTAAAAACGATAATAAACTTTAATCTCAGGGACAACTGGTTGCTTTGTGCTATTTTTTTCCTTGTCTATCCCTCTGCGTTTCTCATGAGGGGCACTGAAGCCTTGAAAATCCATAGCAGGTAACAAAGCAACAAAATGGTTTGTACTGAAGCAACCAAAAACCGGTTTGCACTGCCTCTAAAAGCAGTGAGAACATTTTCTCACACAGGAGAGTGGAGTAGTCTCCACTAACTCTTCCCACGAGAACCTGCGAGGGGCGTACACTGCCCTCCACAGATACGTGAGTCTTCATACTGTGACCCAAGTGAAGTGAGTTCTAACAGAGAAAAGACATGCCAGGGACTCTTCACGGCCCAGGCACGCAGGGACCAGGAGCTGCACTCAGGCAGTGGGCAGAGGACGGGGAAGAGGGCAAACTGTGCACTACGCACAGAGCAAGGACATGGTCAGTGTTCACATCGCTAACTTCCAGGGAGGTCTCAGCAGACAGCGGTGGGCTCCAGGTGCGCGGGGTGAGCACTGTCAGGGTGGTGGCACCTACAAGACATCAGGGCTCTGTGATACTTACCGTGTTTTTCTTCCCCCAGGAAGTCAGCATGTTGAAAGGAGGATTCTCTTATTTCTTTGCTTTGGTTTTGTCCTTGTCATTTTTCTATTGTTCAGTGCTCTACACTCAGACTCCACAGCACAGCCTCACAGAAAAGACAGACTGCATATAGCACTGTAGCGTAAATACGTGAGTGGTCGGAAAAGGAGAACTAGGAGAAGCAGAGATCTAAAGTGAAGATCATCACTGCTGCTGTATTTTGAGCTTAGGGTTCTGAGTTGATTCAAGACAAGATGCTAAATAAAAAGCTGGACCTCAGTTCAAGAGAACAGAGAGGACCAGGACTTGAGCCCTGTGGACAGTGATGAGCAGGATGGGCAAAATCTCATGAGTTCATGTGCAGAAGGTGGAGAAAGAATGTGAGGGTTCCAGACACTATGAAAAGAACCTGCAGAAGGTGGCGGTTGAGGGAACAAAGGCTGAACACAGAGGAAAAGCTCCGTGAGTGAGTGTACTGTAGAGCAGGCTGAGATATATGAACATGTGGTGAAATTCAAATAAAATAAGAGCTAGTAAAACATTCATCACAGGGTGTCAAACCAGAGATCAAAATCTATGTGATCACAATGATGCTGATATTGATCTCCTCAACCCACAACCACACCAAAGACTGTAGGGAGTGACTGGGGAAAATGAATAGACGTTGATGAGCTCACTACCCAAGGAGGAGACCCTTCCACATGGGTAACGCAGCTGCCGCAGGTCATGAGTGTGAGAGGACATGTGTGCAGCTGCGGACTTCCCTGTTCCGTCAGACACTACCTGCAAACCTCTCATCCTATGCCCCTTCTTTCACTGCACAACATATTAAGGCAACTAAGTGATCTAATCAGTCAGAGACTAAAAGCAAATCAAGTTACAGGAGAAAAGCTGGAACTCAGTGATTGATTTTTCAGTGAATAACAATATGTAGTAATATAACAACCGCTGTTCATTCTTATTATTTCGTCCCGAAACCTGTATCAGTTTTGCTTTTCCTTTGTTTTGGTTTTTGTCTATGTTGTTAGTATTTTGCTATGGTTGTTTATTATTCTTCTACTTAAAATAAAAATAAAAAATAGAAAGATCAAAGAGAAGCTTAAAATACCCATATATACAATAGACAGCTCATGCAAATGTTTGCACAGGAAAATCACATAATAATGAAACAATATGACTTTACTCCATCACTTTCAGGTATTCTAACCATATCTACATGAGGCTTGTTCTAGGAGTGAGAATCACTGGCAATCAGAGAGGGTATCAGACACAGAGCCTTGAACTCAGATCAGAGAAAGAAATAATATGTTCTCTGCCCTCCGAGCCATGGGCAGATGTGTGTCCTGTGACCAGCAGGGACCAATGCGGGGCTGTCCTGTGGTCCTTCACAGCTATATGGAAAGAACTAGTCACACAAAGGACCTCGCCAGAGCACTGGGTCCAGAGCTCAGTGAGAGGCTCAGTGGCTGTGCCATCTGTGGCCCTGCAGGGCACGTCCAGCAAGGGTTTTGTCCTCTTTCAGAAGATGCTTCCTCCCAGGCCTCCCAAAAAAGAAAATGAAATGAAAAATTTCTCCTCCTCATTTTGCAGTGTGAGCTGAGCTCCAGCACCAGACTTCAGGGAGGAGACGGCCAGACAAGATGGAAACACATTTGCATGCACAGCTCCTCCCACAGGGCTGGGCAAGAAAAAGAGGCCTGGGCCAATTCAACAGGGGCAGCTTCCACCATGGCCTGGACTCCTCTCCTGCTCCTGCTCCTCTCTCACTGCTCAGGTAAGAACAGGCCTGGCAGACAGGGTGCAATTTTGCAACCTCATTAGGTGTCTTCTGCTATGATTCCTGCAAGATATTTGTGCAGTCATAGTTTCCTAACCCACCGTGGTCTGTATTTGCAGTTTCCCTCTCTCAGGCTGTGGTGACTCAGGAACCCTCCCTCTCTGCATCTCCTGGAGCATCTGCCAGACTCACTTGCACCTTGAGAAGCGACATCGGTGTTGGTGGGAAAAGCTTGCACTGGTACCAGCAGAAGCCAGGGAGCCCTCCCAGGTTTCTCCTATACTATAACTCAGACTCAGATAAGGAACTGGGTTCTGGGTTCCCCAGCCGCTTCTTTGGTTCCAAAGACACCTCGGCCAATGCCGGAGTTTTGCATATTTCTGGGCTGCAGCCTGAGGATGAAGCCACCTATTACTGTACAATCTGGCAAAACGGTCCTTCTCACAGTGATACCCACAGATGGAGAAGTAGCAGAAAAAACCCAGCTTGTCCTGGGCATTGGACTATCACAACTTTTGAAATGCAAAAATGACTTCTATGCACACTAAGTATAACTGAATTTCACTACAATGTAACAGCATTCATCATCCCAAATTGCCAAACAATTTTGCTAGACACCCAGGACAAACAAGTAAGCTGTGATGGACTCTCAATTTGGTTTTGTGGAGCAGTGATTTTAAAGTGATATAAAAGGATGTTGTGCTAGCATTTTCACCATCAAAAAACATTAAATCAGGCTTTTCTTCCTCTCCTCGTCATAGTCCATGGGCCATCGTGGCAGGAAGGTGGTCTTCAGACCAGGGAGTCTGCGCTTACAGATAACATGAAGGTCCTTTCTACAAAATTAAGAACATGATAACTTCCATTCATCACCTATAGAGAAACATTACCATTTTCAGGCCTGAAATGGACCAACAGGGCACAGGGAACCAGTCAAAGAATGAGTCTGAGTATCCAAGTGTTCAGGAGCAGAGGAGCCTTCAGCATAGAGCAAATGCAGGTGGAGAAGTGATGAACATTTGTGCAAGACTCAGCCCTTTGCTTCTGAAGTGAATCACTTGTTCAGAAGCTGGTTGATGGCCGGTGTAGATTTAGATGATCTCTATTTCCTGACAGGATAATAGCAAACATTTTTGCCTAATTCCTCAGTCACTTCAGATCAGATATGCATTTTCTTTCCTGAAGCTGCAGCAGCACTGTGCAAAAACTAAAAGGGAGAGATTAAGGTAGAGGGCAAGAGAGACATGAAACTTCAGGAGTCTTTCAGCAGATGCAAAGCACATCCCACGTGACCCAGGTTTGATTGATCCTGTCAGTGAAACTAAATGTTGGGAAAGGGAGGTGGGTCACAGATCTACTGAAAAACTCTAACGGAAAATTGTTAGAAAAAACAAAGGAAACAAAAACAGGTACCTTTTCAGATTGCTAACACACCTATAGTGAATTTGCCACTGTACAAAACCCTGAAAACAAGTTTAAAAAATTACCTTAATAAGCACTAGAAAAATCACAGGCTGAATAGAGACATACCATCCTCACAGACCAGCACCGAAGGAACTCAGCCGCTGAAGCTGTGGTGCAGATTTTGAAACAACTCTAAAATGCCGATAATAAGGGCTGGAGGTACAGCTCAGTGGGCTAAGTGCTTGCCGCTGAGCACTAGGGCCCTGAGTTCGATCCCCGGTCCCGGAAAAAAATAAAAAATAAAAAATAAAAAAAAAAAAATGCCGATAATGAATCAGCAGGATGCTGGAAACAAATGGGAAAGGTGCAAATAGTCAAGGTCAATGTGAATGTCATTTGAAGAAAAACAAAAGAATTACATGAAAAGTAAAAGTATCTGGGAACTTACAAACAGCAAATATATATCGTCCCATATTTTAAGAAAAAAATTGGAACGGATAATTTGGGGAACTGTTTCAACTTTTCCCTACACCCTGCTCATCTATCTTCTATTTTGCTCTTTCGGGTATATGGCGATTGGTTACATTTCTAATACTAATTTTTCTTTGTTCATTGAAAGAAAGTGTTGCTCTTTTTCTCCTTCTTTTGTAAGACAGAGGCTGTTAACTCTATGACTTGTACTCTGTGTCCCAACTTGGGAATCTCTTAAGACATGTAGTCGTCATATGAAATCTTCTAATCATGACAGTGCATTAGCTATTGTTATTCTGGAATGAATTCTTTTAAACAAATATAAAACAATGGAATCCATAATGATATATTGTAAAAGAAACGTAATAAAATTAGAGAACGCAGTACAAATAGTTATGTAAGCATCCTAGGGGGCACTGCGAGCTTTCTCAACCTTGCCAGAGCCTGAGGGGACACACAGGGTTCACAGTGATTGACCCGGTTTGTGCTCAGAGGCCTGAGTTAGAGGTTACAGCAGGTCCTTCCTCTTCTGGGCAAATGCAGAGCTCACAACTCCCAGCGTCCCTGACAACAGAACAGGACCCTGAACTTGGAAAACTGCAACTGAGGGTGCTGATGGTGTTGGTAAAACATTCGCAATTGTATAAAGCACCAAAAACTGGTCATTAGAAATGAGAGAGACAGAAGAGGACCATCTTCCGGTCCTCAGAAGCTGCAGGTGCTCGGGAATCTTGGGAAACTCCACACCGTGGCTACACATGTCCGCTTCTCCTTCCATCTCCTCTCACTCTGCCCAGGTCATGAAGATTTTGCACACCTGCCTTTACAGCATCCCTTCGGCCCTTCTTCCTCATCTCTGATGTGGGTTGATTTTTCTTTTGGGGTCCAGGTCTCAGGCTCTGGGGACCCTGATACTTCAAACACCTCATCTGTCAGAGCCTCAGTCATTTTTATTTGTGGCTGCTATTTCATAGTAATCACTGATGTCGATTTTCATACTGGTTTTAGCAGTTGAACAGTTTCTGCTGAACAAACATCCACATAAAAGATTTGTGACATCAGCAATAGTCACTTCTAGTCACATGACATGTCTGAAAGTTCCCTCCTAAGAGAAAGTTGGATTGACCTCTTGAGGATGAAGCTGAGTGCTGTATGACAGCACTGCTCAACACTGGAAGTCCCGCTGGGTAACTCAAGACATAAACATATGTTTGGCTAAGCCTGAATGCAAAGAGGATCAAGTACTAGACAGCAAATACTCTGGTGCCCTCATGTTGACTTTCCATGGAGAGAACTGTGCGTGAAAGTGTCGGAATTGACGCCTCATGTTTCATCCTAATGCGAAGGATACACATGAATTATTTCAGTTATGAAGTTCAATAGCAAAACAGAACTCAGTTATTTCATTTTCCTAAAAATACAGTAATTCTAGTTTAATGATGACTGAAGACAGTGTATTTCCTCTATGGAGAAACATCTTCAGGAACATTGTTTTGGCATCTAAGAGAATAGAAAAGGAACAACCCCTCATTTTGAGATCACTAAATTGCATTTTATTAACTTTAATTTTAATATAAAGGCATTGCATGACACTTTTAAGGTATTAAAATCTATGAAAATTTTGACGGAATTCTTCTATAATCTTGTGTTGTAAAATATTACCCTATAGAAAATATGGTGAGATGCCAATGTCAAATGGCTCATGATCTGATTGTTCAAAAAATAGTGTGATCCTAGATGTCAACACAAGACATAACCTGTTAATGACCTTATTCTGATAGGATATCAATAAATAAGGTCATTAACAGATTATGTCTTGTGTCTGTGTAGGAAAATGGTCCTGAGAAGACAGGGATACAGAGGGAGAGCTGCATGAGAAAGTAGAGACACCGAATGCATTTATACAGCACTAGACCAGGGAGCGCCAAATGCTGTCCACAGCTGGGATCCAGGAGGAGGGAAGCAGGGGTGTCCTAGAGGTATCACAGGGACCATGGCCTTGCCTGTGGGTTTTGGATGACTGATCTCCAGCGCTGTTTGTGAGATGGTATGTTTCTGTGTTACTACCCACCAAGTTTCTCCTTGTTTTTTATTGTAGTCCTACAACTAATCTACACAACACTCATTGTCATGATTACTTGATAATATAAACTACTTTATTAGGCCAGGATCCTACAAGAGCACATATCTGTGTGATGATGCAAATGGTACCATAAGTTTCATTTCCCGTGTTTGGTCTGCTGTGTTGTCAGGACATGAGGTGCAAAGGCATTATTCTTTCTGTCTTCTCATCCTGGAGTTCATTAAGTGTACACTTGCAAGCGCTGACATCAAAGTTCATTTGATTTACCACCCTCTAAGCTGATTTTTCACCTATGAAATTGTGTAATTTCATGAACATTCAAAAAGTAAACATATGCATATATATTGAGATGCTAAATATTATCGATAATGAGAGAAAAAAATTTTGATTTTCTCACATGGACAGTACCTGTGTTTTGGGAGGGAAGGACAAGGAAATTATTACTTTCACCACAGTGAAGATGACAACCAATATAAAGTGACCTATCCACTAGAGATTGCAAGCATGACCAGCAAAGTCTTCTCAATAGTCCCACTCATGAATGATTTTTTATTATTACATCTTTAGGTTAGGGGCCCACAGAAACATTTCTGGAGGTGTAGTGAGGGCCTCAGAAACCTGATCCAACATACAAGCAATGAAATACACAGTAAAGGAAATTATCCAGTCCACATTTTAAGACCTAGGGACATATAAGAATTTTGCAGCAATCCTAAGTACATTAAAGATAATAATAAATTACAGCCTCTATTACAACTGGTTGCTTTGTGCCATTTTTTCCTTGTTCATCACCATGAATTTCTCATGAGGGTCACTGAAGCCTTGAAAATCCATAGCAGGTAAACGAAGCCACTAAATGCTTTTCATCGGGGCAACCAAATAACAAGTTCAGGCTGCCCAAAGAGCTGCAGGACCATAAATGCCCTGTATGGCTGCTCATGGAGAAATCTCATTTGGGGGCATTTCACTGAATTTTCATACATTGAAGCTAATTTTGCTGTACCTTCAGTGTGTTTTCTAAATAATCAGCAGTTGTGTTCAAAACATATGAAATGGCTAATCCAGGGATAAAAGATGACTAAACAAGAGACTGACCGACCAGAGAAAAGAAATACTGACATTTTAAAAGGTAAATTGGTTAAAATTCTCTAAAGGAGAAGAATGAACAGGATCCATGACACTACATATAAATTTATCAAATGGTTTTATTTGATTTGATTTCTTACAGGACCATGGCCAATGGAGAGGCAGAGGATCCAGTAGCTGCTCATTGCAAGATGCAGAAAGCCCCACAACGCAGAGGACTGATGTTTTGGTATCATTCTAGGCCAGGAAGATGCCTAGACAGCATTAGTCTGCGCATCTCCCTAGAAAGTCCCTGTGTGAGCCCACACTGAAAGCCAGAAGTTTAAATTTGTTGTCCACAACTGACGAGAGCAACAACAGACACATGCACTCCAGAACGTGCAGCTCCCTAGCGCAGCTGACCATGCTCTTCTTCATTCCATCTGGGCTGCTCGCCTACTGAACAGGGCAGCTCACAACCTGCATAGGTCTGTTCCCCTCACTCTGCCAGTTGTCTTTGGAAAAGTCTCCAGGTTATGGTCTGAAATATTCCTGGATGTGTCTAGACCCAGTCAAGTTGAAATTCAAGATTTACCATGGCAACGCACTCAGGTCCTCTTCTGTCTCTTTCTTAGACAGAAGCTTTCTTTCTCCCAATAAATACATTCTGCTCTTAAAAGAAAAGATTTCCCATCACAGAGGTACACAGTGGATGTTAATGAGCTCTGGCATTCTCCTGGGAAATGAGAATCACACTCAGGTGCTCAGGTTTATGTGCATATACAGGTGGGAAATGAGAAGGTTCTAGACTTTCTCCTCTGGCTTAAATTGAATGTCTGTGTAAATATAATGGAAAATATAAGCCACACTTACAATGTTTCAGAGCCTTGCTTTGTCTTGAAACACACAGAACCTTTGGCAAAGGTATTGCTTCCAGGCATTTAAATCAATATCTGTACTACCTGTAGCTACACACTGACACATTTCAACACAGCTACCAAGCACACACATGCAGGAAACTCTGCCTTAGGGACATCAACTACAGGACCAGTAAAAGATAAAACACTACTAATGCTCACACCTGTAACAGAAATAGCAGTGATGCAAATAACATCAGGTTCTAACAGAAGAGATGTCGTTTCTGAGGCCATTACATTACATAGGTTCATATCTTCACTTCCCAAAGTAAAATTCATATATACAATATATTTCACAAGTTCTTTGTGATTAAAGGATTTACTGGGTTTCAATATGATCTGTTCACATGTGCGTATAGCTGGCCAAATGTGCCTTCTCATTACCTTTCAAACCCCACTTGCCTACCCATCTTCTTTACTCTTTGTCTAATTTAATAGCCTCTACTTGTGAGTGTTAATCCTGATATGTCAACTTCATTGGAATGCTTAGAATGCTTGTAGTTTTGTCTGGGCGGGTTACAGATGTATGGTCGTGGGTGTACTACATAAGAATTGAGGGACTATTTAGAGCTTCGAATGATAAAAAAGAAAATCCTACTGCAGCATGGGTGCTATAGGTTCACCACCACTTCATATGGTCCCTCATGCATCCCTCTCTGGTTCCGGTCCCCTGCTCTGCTTCCCAACCTGCATGAACTGAGTAGCTTTCTCTGCTACCCCCTTCTGCCAGGTCATTCTTCTTTGGAGCCATCTGACCATAAACTGAATTGCCCAAAACTTGAGCCAAATTAAACTTCCCCTCAAAGCTGTATATGCCATGTACTGAGTCACAACAATGGAAATACAGACGAATGTAGAAAATCAGGAGCTCAGAAGTGGGGTTGTGGGTGTCATGCACTTGAATCTGTGATTGAGAAGGCTTTGAAACTGATTTATGGGAGAAGTTTGAAAGGATTTGGAAAACCAGGCTATAAAAGATCTGGACTGCTGGAAACAGAGCATGATTAGTGATTTTGGTCAGAGGCCAGAATACCAGGATGCTCATAGAGATACAAATGAGAAAATCCATGCTCAGGAGATTTCTGTGGGGAAAAAGGACATCACTGGCATCTATAGTTAAGTTCACATGGTTTACACTCACACAGTTTCTCTCTGTTTTGCCCAAGTGCTAAGCATTCAAAAGATTGAGATTAATTATGTTGGGCTAATTGATTGGTGGAGGAAATTTCCAGGCAATTTTATATACATGCTGTGGCCAGGTACTGTTGGTCTCTTGCACCCTGATTTGTAGTGATAACCAAGGGCAAATGACAGAGCAGAAAAGCATTTAGAAATAGAAACTGTGGTTCAGAACAAACCTTGTGTGAAGATGGAGCCAAAAGAGGCAAAGCCGCTAAGGAGCTCAGCACCACCAAAAAGAAAGCTACTACTTTGTACCAAGACAGTAAGAAAGACGTGTACTCCATAAGTCAGGGAGCAAGAATCTTCTCCTAATTGCAGACTTAAGGACACAAGTTCTCCTTTCCTTTGAGAAGAGAATTCCCTCACAAAATCTGCCACTCAGCTGATCCTGGGAAGTTATCGTTTTCCCTATCAGTCCTCAGGAGGATCTACTGACTATGCTGGAATACAACATCTTGGCCTAAGAGCACCCTGGCCAAAAAGACACCAAGCTCTGGTCCCCTACCACAGAACCCTGTGTAGTCTGACATGTTTGGGTCCTTCAGATGTAGGACAAGAGTGCAGGCCCTCTCAGGATTCTGTGCTCCAAGGTATCATTCCCTAATCTGTGAGGAACTGTCTCATTCTGAGGACTACATTTCTCGTGGATTTTCCTGTGTGTACCTAAGCAATGAATCCACTTACTGCTCGTGGTTGTGTGTGACTGTGCTCTCCCCATTTTCAGTGTCTCAGTATGTGTACAGGGCTCTGTGAATCTGCTTCAAGCTTTGCACAGGATGAATATTTGTGCTAAGAACAGATGCATTTTCATCTCTTACAACAGACTACTGATGAGACACTACTCCAAGACCAGCTGTGATGCAGGCATTTATGGAGGGGCTAGCTGAGATTCTGGGCAGAAACATAGGGGCATGATGTTTGGCAAAAGTCACTATAATACATACATATAGCATGTGGCATCTACTGTGTCTTTGACTCAATGTTTATCATCATGGACTCCACTAGTGAGGCAAAGAGAAAAAACCCATAGACACAAAGTGCCAGTTAATATTGGCACTCAGCTTATCACACCTGTCCAGAGCCCTTCTTGGGGACCTCAATTTATTCAGCAATAGAAGATACAGCCTGACCCAGGCAGATGGCCTGCAAGTGTTTGGAGTTTGGAGTAAACCTCAACACAGAGATCTGAATGCTGAGGTCTGAATGGGTCCAATGTAGCCTGGCTTCTCTGCACACTCCTCATGGTCCGCAGAGCCAGGGCTGGACAGTGGTGAGAGGCTTCATAAGGAACATCCTCCCAAAGGCTAACTCCTGTTCTACCTCTAACAACAGCTGCTCATTCACCTCTCTCCCAAGTGAAGCCTAATGAGGATCTGTGGTTCCAGATTCTTCACCCAGCTGTGCTGATTCAGCTGCCCTTTGCACTGGCCTCCCTAGGACAGATACTCAGATTCATCTCTCCCCTGAGCACTGGCAATAGGGGTTACACTGTGGAGCCCACAGAAGTGCACTCTGCTCATGATGCCATGAGCAATAATGCTCTGATAGACAGGAGATTATCTCTGATTGCTTTTCAGCTTTTCACTCTGGCCTAGGTTAGTACGCGAATATCTAGGGCCATCCAGATAAGAAGTTCCAATCATCACTATGGGAAAGAATATACAAGAGAGACTGATTGTAATCCCCAGTGACACGTGCACAGAACAGCATGAGGAGATCCTCTGCTCATCTCTATGCCTAATATTCTACCACTCTCCTGACCCTCAGCTTAGAAGAAGCCTCCAGACCATACTTACAGAACTACCACTTTCTAAAGTAATTTGTAACTGACCACATATATGAGAGAGTGATACCTTTTTTACATTCTGCCAGTTCTGGGCTGTGGACAAATATCCACAAGCTGCAACATGTTTCCTTACGCTCTCCTCACAAATGAGAGTCTAGTTGATCATGAGTGGTTTTTACAACCCATGGGATGGGGATTTAATTTCCTTGTTGAAAATGCAATCACAGTGCACTCACATAAGAATCACTAACATCAGCTCCTCTGTTATCTTGGTACTCCATAAGCATTGATGAGCTAGTTCCACCCTAAGTACCTGCCCACTGAAATCAAGAAACTTAGTACTTCCCTCAAGACAAATGACCATGTTCCTGACCCACATCATCCATATTCACACAGGATGCATCTGAACTCCACTAATTTTCTACCACTTCCATGTGCAGAGGTTTCAAGCTGTGGAAAATAAACAGAATATTTTCGTACACGAGGAGATAAGAGAAGTCTCCACTAACTCTTCCCCTGACAACCTGAAGGGGCATTCACTGCTCTCCATAGATACCTGAGTCTTAATAGAGAGACAGAAGGGAAGGAAAGTGAGTTCGAATAGGGGAAAAACACCCTGGGGATTCTGCACGGTCCAGTCATACAGGATCGCGACCCACACTCAGGCACTTGGCTAAGAACAAGGAAAAGAACGAACTGTGGGCTGCTGGAACAGTCAGGACACGATCAATGTCGATATCCACATCTTCCAGGGGGGTCTGAGCACACAGCAGTGGGCTCCAGGTGCGTGGGATGGACATGGTCAGGGTTGCATCCCCTACAACACATCATGCCTCTGGGATCCTTTACTCTGTCACTCTTCCACTAAGAACTAAGCATTGTAAGAATACAAAAATTTTTTACACTGTTGCTATGGTTTTGTTGCCATTTTTCTGATATACACAGCTGTATATTCAGACCTCACAGCACAGCCTGGCAGAAAGAACAAACTACACATAGAATTGTAGCACAAATATTTGAGTCATCTACATAGGAATCCCAGAAGAAGGAGAGACCTAAAGCAGCGATAAGACCTGTTGCTTTAGTTTGAGCTTAGGGTTCTGAGTTGATCTAAGAGGAGATGACAAATAAGAAACGGGGCCTCAGGTCCACAGAA
>PVLD010014813.1:15743-51041 GCA_004027595.1 Dinomys branickii | reverse complement strand
TTTTTTTTTTTTTTTTTTTTTTTTTTGTGGTACTGGGGATCGAACTCAGGACCCTGCGCTTGCTAGGCAAGCGCTTATTCCACTGAGCTATATCCTCAGCCCTTTAATTGTTGTTGTTTTTCTACTTTTGCTATTTGTTTACTTGCTGGTTCTGTTTGAGGGTTCCTTTCTATTTTTGTTCTTGAGATTGTGCTCACTTTTTTCTCTGTCTAGAATATCTTTTAGTGCTTTTTGCAATGCTGGTTTGGCACTCATGACGTTCTTCGGTTGTTCTTTGTTGTGGAAACATTTTATTTCTCCATTGAATTTGAAGGATAGTTTTGCAGGATACATCAGTCTAGGTTGGAAGTTGTTTTGTCTCAGAATCTGTAATACCTTGCTCCAAGCTCTTCTTAACTTCATGGTATCTGTTGAGAAGTGTGCTGTGATTCTGATGGGCTTTCCTTTACAGGTGCTCTGTTTCTTTTCTCTAGCAGATTTTAATATTGTTTTCTTTTGCTGGATGTCTGGGATCTTGACTATTATATGTCTGTGTGTGGTTTTATTTGGGTTATGGCTCATTGGGGTTCTACATGCCTCAATTAACTGTACTTCAGTATTTTTTACCGTGTTTGGGAAATTTTCTGCTATTATTTCAGCAAATATTCTTTTTATATTATTTGTGTTGTCTCCTGCTTTTTCACTGACTCCTATTACTCAGATATTATTTCTTTTTGCCTCATCTTGCAGCTGTTGGATTAATTTTTCCTAGATCCGTGAAGACTTTATGAGATCCTTCCTTTCATGCACATTAGCTGCCATGCTGTCTTCAAGATCTGAAATTCTATCTTCAGCTTCATTTAAGTGGTTTTTCAAGCTTTCAATGGAAGTTTTGAATTCCTGGCAATCTCTTTGGGCCTGTTTCTTTCATGGTAATTCATTCCTAAATTGCTTTTGTGATGTTTCCATTTGTTTCCTATGTTCTTCTATTCTTTTATCTATTTCTTCTCTATATGTGTGGAGCATTTCTCTCATTATTGTTTTCACTTCATTTTTTGCCTGAGAGATTATTTCTGCTTTAATCTCTTCTGTGACCTGAAGGAGTTCTTTCTTTACTTCAGATGTGATTGTTTCAGTAATTGCAGATATGTGGCTTATTTCTGCCTTAATCTCTTTTATACCTTGATGGAGTTGTTTCTTTACTTCGGATGCAATCGTTTCAGAAATGGCAGGTATGTGGCTTCCTAGTTCTCCTATATCATTGCGTCCAGGACTTGTTCTGGGTAGGGTTGAGTTCTAAGACTGCATTTTGCTCTTCTGTCTTCTCATTTTGGATATCAAATGCAAACTATTGAGCTACAAATTACCCAGGTAGCTCACCAGGAAAAGGTCCATTGCAAAGGTTGCTCCAATGGCTCCTTCTCTTTGGGAAAATGTCCCTTAAGCTTTCTGCAAAGAGTTCCACTCAGATGCTGCTTTGTGGGCTGACCTACTCCCTAGCTAGAGATCCAGGTCACAGCGTGGACACGTCTCACCTGCCCAGAGTTCCACGTAGGCAGAGGGGCCGCCTAAATGCTGCTTTGTGGGCCAAGCTCCTCCCTGACCCAGAGATCCAGGTCGGTAGAACCAGACATTTTAAAAATACAGCAACATTTATATCATCCATGTGTTGTACAGTAGTAAGAGTAGCCCACCTCCTAGTGGGTCTGCAGGTTCGTGTACATGCTCACGCCACCAGCTTGCATCAGTATCTCTCTGTCTCTAAATGGCATAAATTTCTTCCCAAGACAACTTAAAATCATAGTGACCATTTCGTAGGACACTTGAGATATCTAAAATTGTGTTATCACTATTACACAGTGGAATAAAGGCAATAAAATTCTAAACATCCAATAAGTGCTTTTCAATTGATATGCAGCTGTCCTTAGAAGAACTTAGAAGACGAACAGTTCAAGCTGGTATCTGCAAAAATCACTTTGGAGAGAAAATTTATTTTAATTACAGATATGCAAATCTCTTTCTCTTTATGTCCCTCTAACTCTTCCTTTTCCCAGCTTACAAGAATTTCATTTCCATGGAAGGAATGAGTGAACAAGGCTGAATGAACTCCTTTGGCCTCTGTAAGAATAATCCTGCTCTGAGATTCTCTGGAAGATTGTCCCTTGGAAAAAAACCCTCTAATTTTCCTCAGGAGTTAATAAGCCTGAAATTAGCTTTATGAAATTAGACGTTGAAGATTGGCTACAGGCTGGAGTCCATGTCATTATCAAAGACTCTAACACAAGGAAAAGTGAGCTAAGACCCCACCTCCCATTTCCAGTGGTAGAAACTTACTATATAAAGAAAGCTATAAATAAGAAACATTTTCAAAAGACCCTTTCCAGAAGCCACAGAAAATTATCTCAACAATGAACAATTTATTAGTGACATTCATGTCTACACCCATGCCATATTTTTGATTCAAAGAAAAGTGAAGAACTCAGACTAACAACACCAAATAATTTATAAAAACACAGAGAGAGAGAAAGAGGGAGAGAGGGAGAGAGAGAGAGAGAGAGAGAGAGAGAGAGAGAGAGAGAGAGAGAGAGAAGGAAAGACAAAAAGGGAGAGAAAAAGATTAAGACTCTCTGCGTTGTTTAAGCTGACAATGCCTGTGCCAAACAATCCTCCTGCCTCAGACTCCCCCATAACTTGGACTACAGGCTCACATACTGTGCTCAGCGAGAAGGACATCTGTACTGAAACATACAAGTTTTGCTAAGTGACTATCATAGCTAATATTCTAAAGCCAAAGAAGCAATAAAAGTAATAAAAAGTCATGTGTTTTAGAACAAATGGGGTGAAACTTTGTATTTGCAAATGACATATTCATTGGAAAAAATTAAGAGTTTTCAGTGTCTACCAAAAAATTTCTCTTGGAACTAGTACATAAGCTTACAAATGGTGCAGAGTTAAAGGTCAATATTGAAAAGCCAGGGCAAGTTCCTGTCTTTCCTGTGCAATTTAGCAACTTAATGAAACATTATCAAAAAAAAAAAAAAAAACTCTAGAGAGGTAACAGTGTGAAGGCTCTGGGTTCAATTTCCAGTACAACAAAAAAGATGATGGTAATATCACAGAAACAATAAACGCTAGTGAGGATTTGGAAGAAAAGAACATGTCTACACTGTTAGTAGAGCTGTATGGTGCAATTACTATGGAAATAAATATGGAGTTTCCTCAAAACTAATTAAAACTACCCTCTGACTCAGTACAGCACTCCTTGGTGTGTACCTGAGGGAGTCAGTCATCATTCTAGAGGGAGACTTCATGCTAATGTGCATTGCAGCCCAAGTCACATTAGCCAACGGATGGAGGCAGCCCAGGCACACATTAATAGAAGAGTGGATACAGAAAATATGCTGCAGATACAGAATGGAATATTGTACATTTGTAAGGACTAAACTATGGACTTGGAAGGGAGATGAGTAGAGCTGGAGATTAGCATCTACAGAATGACAGGGTCAGCAGATATTCACTCATTGGTACAATCAAAACGACAATGTGAAAGTAAAAGCAAGACTAGTGAGACACAGAGCAAGGGTTTAAGGGGCCAGCAGAAAGAGCATAAGGCTGGGTTGAGAAGGACACAGGCATGATGAAAACACAGCATTAAACCCAACATGCTGTAGAATCAATGGCACCAATAAAATATATTTTAAAAAGAAACAGGTGGACTCTCTGTGTGAGGGGCTGTGTAACTCTTATAAGCCCTATAAGTCTTTCCATCAGGCCCTACTTCATGCTCACCGAGTGTATCTCATGCTCCTTGCTTCCGGCATGAGACTACACCAGCTGAGTGGCCTGAAACTGTATAGCACAACCTTACGTTTTGGCCCAGGATTGCCCCCTGCGTGGCCGTTGATGAGCAGAAGTGCACGTTTGGTGCAGCATACAAGTTGAACAGAGATTTGCTGTTCTGCTTACCAGACACTTCCTTTCCAGATAATTCCTAATTATCAACTCTGGCCTATAAATTCCCCTTTTTACAGAAAACAGATATTCAGATAATTATAATTTGAAAATGGATAGCAGAAGTTTGATTCAGACCTGACTGTTAGCCACCAACGTGGCATTGTGTATATCCACTTTCTGTTTTCAAGTCTCTTCCTCTTATACTTTCTTTTATTTTTCCACTTTTATTTCTAAAGTAAAAGAACAAAAACATATTAACGAACAGACACAAAGTAGCATAAGAATAGTACATTCAAAACTGAGTTACAGACAAGGTGACAGGGAATCAACAATGGTTGTTACATTACATATTGATAACTTCGAAGTGTATACTCAGGAAGACAGATATAGACATGCAAAATTGATCAAACAAATAATCATCAACTATTCCTTACAATAAAGTGACCTAAGTCAGTAGTACAACTAAGTTAGATATGTTACATATACATACATACATACATACATAGATATGCTTTCCTCTTTTTTTTGTTGTTGATGTAGTTCTTTTTCTCTCACACTTTAAAAAAAATTATATTAAAAAATGGAAAAGGAAGGAAGGGATAATTATCTTATGCTTTCTAAAATGCTTAAAAAGCATGAAGAGACTCCCTAGTATGGTGAAGAGGCTGTTGGGAGAGCTCGATGATCTGATGCAGGCAAATGCCTCCCTACCCAGTACATTCATAAAATTGTAGCTCAAAACACAGCAGCCCTGCATAGAATGCTGTTCTCTCACCTTGGAGTATATGACCTCTCAGGGGAAAACCCTGTGCCATTAGCTCTACAGCACTATCTGGGATCTTTACTGTAACTAAGCCATTAGAAGGAAAAAAATATAAAATTGGATCCTTCAGCTATTATTGTTCTGTTGAGTTCTGCAATATTTTCAAACTGGAGTTGAGATCTGGTCTCTTGGTTTGACTTAGTGAAATCGACTCCTTGTCCTTGTCTTAGTACTGAGCTCTGTGCAAGTCCTGTACTATTTCCTCCGTAACCTTAAATTCTGCTCACCTTCTCCTACTAATAAAATAATAACTCAGAAGAAGCAGCAAGAACTAGCTCATACTGAAGCCCAAGCATCCATCAATGTGACAAAGATCAATCACAGTATAGATTGGACCCTGCACCCTGAAAGATGGTTGGTCTTAAAACCTCAACAGAGGATGACAAGAAGGGATGAGAGAGAAAAACTGAACCTAAATTAGCAGGCAAAAAATTCATGAGACACCGAAACCCAAAACACCAGGCAAACATTTCCACTGCTCTGAGGAGAAACATTTATTAAATTGTAGTAAAGATTTAACTGGAAGTCTTCCGTCCAATTAAAACTCATCCTTCTCTGTCCGGTTTTCTAGTTTTTGAAGCCCAGCCACAGACCACTCAAATTCTAATCCTAACTCTCAAGCTACACATTTTTAGACATGAGAAGTGTATTCATGATAACTTCTTCCTAACCAGAAAGATTATAACTTAATCCAGAACATGTTTTTCTCCTAGAACTGCTGGTGATCTTTTCAAGAATTTCAACAGATTGTTTTCTTGTCTTTTGGCCATATATTTAGTTGATGTGTGCCTCTGAGCAGCTAGTTTGAAATAAACAGTAAGTTTTAGATGTGAGAGTGCAATTTACTAAAGTTTATCATTCTTTGTCCCTAATTACATGCATTACCCTGTTCGCCAGAAATTTGCAGCATACATGCAAACACATACACACACACACATCCATGCACACACATATTTAAATTAGCAAGCCATTCCTATTCATAGTCAATTCATTGTTATGAGAACAGGAGCCCTGAGTAACGAAAACTGTGCTCTGAGAATCCTGAATTTGAGTAAACAGAATCCTCGAAAATTGAAGAAGCCGATGTTCCTAAAAGGTCTGTAATTCTGAATCTTTTTCTGAGCAGTTTCTCAGTTACTCTGAGGATAAGTAGTTTACCTATCTTACCACCTAAAGCCATTCATAAATAAGGCAGGCAGAGGCGATGAGAGGAAGCCTACCCATCCATCACGCCTGCAGAGGCCCAGTCTCGCTAAAAACAAACATCGTTTAATTTCAGTTTACTGTGGCTGGAAGTGGAAATAGCACAGCATCCCTCTAAGCTCAGTGATGCCCCACAACATAGACATCCACTGCCAAGTCGCGGAGCGACTTCAATATTAGGGCTAAATAATCATTTTCATCATTCATTTTAAATGAGCAATGGAATGTCGTTAATTAGCATTAATCAGGAAATTATGGCATAGGCACAGAACATGCTGGCCACCCGGGGCTCGTTATTAGGCTGCTAGGGCTTAAAACAGAAGCTGGGATTTTTGACCCACTATTTACAGAATTGTAAAGAAACTACACATTTAAAACTCTGACATAACATGAAACAAATGGGGAAAAAACCTTTAAGTTAAGCCTCATAAATGAAATATTAACTCTGGCCTATAACCTTGACTATTTTTTTTTCTAAAGGACAAAGATAAATATTTTTCATGGGAAAAGAAAATGCAAATGAAAGATTAAATGTCATGGATGAAGAAGAAAACCTACCAGTAGATTAATGTCGCTGCATGCTACTGCGTACATTATATTTATAGAAAGCTGCAGAAAGTGTAATAAACAGTTAATTCAAAAAAGTAATTTAACTATTAATTTTATCTATTTTATTGATTTTAAGCAGAAATATTACTAAGAAGTAAAACCAAGAAAAACATGTGTGTTCTGTATTGTGGCTACAACTCTGACATTTGGTAGACATTTTCTTGAATATAATTGAAGTAAACCTGTAACTTGAAAACAATGACCGATATTTGTTGTCAAAAAGATCCAGGAAAAGCTTTAAAGCTTTCCAGAAAAACTGAAATTTTTGAAAACTTACATCCACCACTATGGCTACAGCTACTAGAGGCTTAAAACTTAATAGTCTCTTCTTACAAGATCAATGGTAATATTAACAAGTGTGATTTCTACATGACAATGAAACATTCTTATAATAATGAGATTTTAATATTTGGCCTATTTTCACCACTCAAGTGAGTCAATATTTCCATTTGACCATGTTTTTAAAAACTATGCATGGGTAAAATATCTATTTAAAAAGCAAGAAGGGCCAAAAGATTTTACTTCCACAGAGTACACCATTCAATCAATCATTCATTCATATGGTTTCTGATTCAATGTTGCAACAAGCTTTTAAGAAATAACAGACCCAACAGTTGTCGCATTAGTATCTACAATATATTACTTTCAGAAGTTCATATGAGACTACAGATGCCTTCTAGTTCACTGCCCATTAAAGACACTTGCAGGACTGTAAAACAGTGGCCCTGTATTGTTCCAGGTTAGTTCCTTAGATGGCCCTCAACGTTACTGACATCAAGAACCTGCCCCATATAATCTCTCTGGGAGTGTGGGCAGGACCAAGAACATGCCTTGGACAGCCCTTTGATTGGGTTGTTCTCTACGGCAAACTTGACCTGATACTCACTGCACAGGCTGAGTTACCATAGATGACCCCCTCCCAAACACACTATGTGAGGTCTCTGTGACTGAAAGGAAGCAGGTGCAGGGAGTGAGTGTACACATAGCATGACTGCACTTCCATAAACTCAACAGTAGACCAGAGGCACAAGCCTGAATATCACAAGGTCTCTCATACATGAGAAAACCTAAGTACAAATAAAAGAACAAACTAAAAGACAGATAATAGGAAACAGGGGGAAGGTCCTCTAGGAAGGTGACAAGAGATGGGGGGACAGAGGGAAAAGCAATGGACAAACAAGGAAGCTGTATTGTGCACATGCACGCCCACAACAAATGCAATCATTGTGTGCTGCAAACAGCGCCTAATCCCCTTTTATTAATTTCAAAGAAAAAGAGTCAGGACACTGGCTGCCTCGCAGGGGCATGGAAACAGTGACCAGAGGAGCCATGGGGAGAGAAACTGGGGTTGTTTTATTTCTTTCTCTGGCTTCTGGTTATAGAAATTTATTTTATTTATAAGACTTCAAGTAGATGTACTATTTGATTTGTGTTCTTTGGTATGTAGAAAAATAGTTGTAATTCAGTGGTTTATTTAGACAAGTGTGTATTTTACTACCTTCTTCAATAACCAGAAAATACTACACAAGACCTGTCCATGGCACCTTCTACTTTCATGTAACAAATGACCACAAACTTAGCAGCTTACAACAACACATATTTTCCATGTCCCCACTGCTATGGATCAGGAGTCCGGACACAGGTCCTGGGGTTCTCTGCCCAGTCACAACCACTGAGCCTTCATCCAAATGTGCTGTGATGGCCTCAGATCTTTCAGGGCACCTCCGTTTCCCTCTCGTGGCCCTTTCCACAGCAGCTACCAGCACCACCTCCTGATTCTTCAGGGCCAGCCTGAGAGTTGTTCTCTCAGCATCCCCAGACCACAGCCCCTCAACACAGACAAATCAAAGGAACTTCCCTCCTTCCCATACAGGTCATGAGTTCTCTCTGTCAACAAGGGAAAAGAAGATACCCTGACACACAAAATATCCGTGACTGCTAAGCAACAACCACAACAAACAAAAACAGGTATTACCATTCTTTACGTAGAATTTCTCCAAACCCAGGACATTTCACTTTGCACATTTGTAAGATCAATTTATCCCTTGTAAAGCTCCAGGAAGGCCTTTAGAAAATTTCATTTTAGAGTAGTGTGCATCAAAGGATGACTACTTTTGGGGATGAAAAAATATTAAAATTAGCATGCCCCTGTGGTGTTAATCAGAGACTTTTCAGTTGTTAAATTAACGTAAATTATGAGAAAGTATACTCCCTGGTCTTTCTGATCCTCAACTTTAGGGATTTCATAAGTTGTTCCTGAGCTACGTTTATTCTATATGATGAGGTATGCTTAATTGTTCTGCCTGTACTATCACAGACTATAAAATATACCAATGAGACAATTAACTAAATAGTGCACAGTTTCTATTACGTTTTAGAAAAATAATCCACAATAAATTATTTTTCAGTGTCTGATCAGTTAACTAAATCATGTAATCAGTCCAGTCGTGACTGCAAAATACATTTAAGTGAATTATATCCAAACTTAAGTTGATTTTAAAGCAGCATTTGTCTTCTGAACTCAACAAACGTAAGGCAGTCATTGTGCACATCAGTATTTCGTGGAAACACAGACCTCAGGACTAGAAAAAGAAAGATAAAAGCACATGGCCATACATAAGCAACGGAAAGGAAGTTGGTCTATTGAACTAAAGTGAAAATGTGAGAATTGCAGATTGTCTTTCTACCTCTTTTCTATTTTACCTTCTCCCTTATCTGCTCACTACTTTTTAGATAGACTCCCTTTTGCCATATCTTGGATATCAGTCTGTGTACAATAAATACTCAAAACATTATGTTTCACCAGATGAACATATGAATGAATAAATGCATCTGATTCTTCACATTTTTCCACTGTATTAGCCAACTTTCAAATTTCTTTTGCTTTCATTAGGCTAGCTCAAAAGTCTGAAGAACAATTATGAAAAGTGAGAAGACCCACCTAGTAACCACTGAATTCACTAAGGAGAGGAAGAATTAAGATGCTGATGCAGACAGAAGGAATTCTGAATAAAGCATAAAGTTCTCAGAGCATCAAAGAGAGGCAAACGCAGCCCTACGTCCAGTGCGTGGAGGTTTGAATGGCCTCTGCTTTTACATCACTCTCGCTTGCTCTTGCTAATGCTGCCTAGCGGGTTGCACACCTGGCTTTCAAGTCTGATACTTCACCAGAGCAACTGGCATTTCTGCTCCTGGGGTCTCCTCAAGAGTCACACAGGAGTGTGCGGAAGACTTCTGGTGACCAGGACTCCCCAAAGGCGGAGTCCCCAGCATTTAACTGATGTGTGCTAATTAGAAGGACTACTTGCCATAGATGAGTTAGCCTGAAAAACTCCTTTGTCTAATTGTAATAATGAATTCTTATGAATGTAATAATTTGTAAGATGCAAAAAAGAAAGGATATGTCTCAAACATCTACCTGGACAATCTTTTTTGATTATGAGAGCTTCATTTCTCAAGCATCTTGATGAATAGAAAATACTGTGGCTGTGATGTTCAATATTTTCACTTTCATTTTGAGGACATACTGAGGGAGTTAGGTCTGAGAGGCTTTACTAGATTTATTTTCATAATGGCTTAACTTCTTTTTTACCAGTGTCCTCACTAGGTTACCATTTCCTGGCATATTTCATTTTCCTCCAAACCCCTGACCTGCAGGCCTGTTCAGTCACTGAGTAAAATAAAGACCCTCTGCTCCCTGGAGGTCCTGTGGGCTGACAGCTGTGAGCAGAAGTCAGCAGTAGAGGGGTCAGCCAGAGAGTCAGCGCTTGGTGTCCTCTCCACAGGAAGGGTCACCAAGGAAGGACCATGTTCACATAGAGCAGTGATGACCAGGGCTCAGCCCTGGAGAAGGGTGCAGGCGGACATCTCTGCCTAGGCCGAGGGTCCACGGTTCCAAATCTGTGAGCTGGACCTGCCCAAAACCAGCCCAGAGGACTGCTCCAGGCTGCAGAATCACAGTGGTCTTTAGCAAACAGCTTCTGCTGTTGACTTTTATTTTCATTCATAAGCGATTTTAAGAAAAAAGAACTTTGACAAGATGATGGTTTTTCTTAGATCATCAAGCATTCATTCAAGCAGCAGTTATTGGACACGTGCTGGGTGAAAAGAACTGAGAAAAATGTGAAGTAGCTCTCCCTGCAATTCCTAAAGACCTTTAAGAAAAATGAAATAATCAAAATTAGAAGTAAAACCATAGGACACATAAAAATTATGAGCTATTATAAATTAAATAAGATATTAAGGAGCAGAGAATAAGGGACCTTAGGTGTGAATACTGTATTTCTTTTTTAAGGAAAAAACAAGAGAAAAGTGTCTTCATAAAAAAGCATTGAGAACAAAGTTCTTCAAAAAAAGGGGAAATTCAGTGGAATGGAGAAAATTCTGAGTAATATTCTCTGAAGGAATGTAGCCGGGAGTTGGAAGTATGGTGCGACTTTCACAGGGAAGTCATGGACAGCATCTGTTGAACTATGCTCTGCTTGCTCCTTTGATAGACTTGCAGGGAAAAAAACCACTGCAGTTGGGACAAACACAGGGACCAATGCACCGCACCCATGACAGAGGCTGGAAAGTGACTTCCCTGCAGTGAGCCCTTGGGCCGGTGGCCACCCTCTGCCACCACTCTCATCCAGGAATACTGAGCAAATTAAGACTTTCTCCCGGAGTTCCTTGCTGGTGCTGAAATTAGTTGAAGCATGAAAATCCAATGCTTAGCTATCGGGAGATAAAACACGACAACTGCCGATGAGGGCTGGGTGAGGGTATGGACACACAAATTGTTGGGGATCATATTACGTTCTATACATTTTACCTCTTCTTAAAATTTCTGTGGCTCTTGGAAACACTAAAAGTACAAGTTCCCTAGAATCACCGTTCTCTAGGGTTTGAATACACATTGTTAAGTTAAGCCACCTCCAATGCTGTTATAATTTCCCAGGACATTTTTAGTGTTGTTATTTTAATCAAACAGTGATCTTTTAGGCCAACTGAGGAGAAAAGCACAGGGTCATCTCTTGCCTGCTTTGCCACTCCTTCTCCAGCATTCCCTTCTTTATGTGGTTACCTTGTGTTTTTATAAGACTTACACTTTTTCCTTCTCGCTAAAGAGGAAATTTTCTCGCAAGGCATGTCTGCCGATTATGAATTCCTTACATTTTAGATTTTCCAGGATTTTTTTTAAAAGCTTCTGCTTCACCTTAAAGATAATTTTGCTGGTGAGAGAAACCGGGTGGAGGGGTTCATTCCTCCGTTGCTCTTTTCCCACCACACTTCTCGCTTGCTGGCTGCTGAGATAGATGAGGCTGCTGCCCCTCTTCTCCTAAGGTGAAATACTTTAACTCCTCCACGGCTTCTGTCAATACTTTCTCTTTGTCTGTCATTTTCAACAGTTAAAGTATATCATGTCATAAATTCAGTCTCTGTCTTGCTTGGGGTTCTCTGAGCTTCCTGAATTGGTAGTTTTGTGTCTGTTCCTAATTTTGGAAAATTCTCAACCATTATCACTTTAAATATCTCTTCTGCTGTTTTTCCTCTTTCTTTCCCTTCTGCTATTCCAGGTATGAATGCTATCCTTGCAAAAACCATTCTGTAGTCCTTACAGGTTCTGCTTCCGCATCCTTCTAACATTTTTTACTTCTCTTGCACTTCTGCTTGGGAACTTCCTATTCATCTATTCTGGGCCTCTCCTTATCTACCTGCGTCTCACATGCATTCTGCACTAGGTGAATGGTATTTTTAAATTTCTGGACACTTCCATCTCTTCTTACAGTTCTCATCCTGTGAAGGTTGTGGATCAGGGCCAAGGTCCCAAGTAACATCCTGTGCTTTAAGTGTAATGTTAATCTGACATGAGCCTGTGACCTGCAGATGTGACCTCCACAAGCGTTTCTTAACTTTCTCTCCTTCTGGGTAAGATGAAGAGGCCACAGGTGGCTGTCCCTATGAAAGACCTTCTCCCAAGTAAAGTTATTTCCTCTGGGTACCAGGCCTTTGTTACTGCAGAATCTCTGGCTGTATTATACAATGCTTCTGTCTTCCTTACTTACTCCTGCTGAAATGCAAGGGATATTACTTGCTGCTTTACCATGAGAAACTAGCAGAAGACAATCTATGAAAGTGTGGGGAGTCTGGAAAGACTGTAAAGCTAGGGCACCCCAGCACACTCCATGTGTCTCACCCTCAAGGGAGTCTACATTCAAAATGAAAAGGAAAATCATCAAAATTATACTTTAACATTTTCTACTCATTTATGACCCCAGGATTTCTGCTCCCTGCAGGCTGACCCTGGCTTTGACTGTGTAGCTTTGCCTGTTTCTCTTAAGAGTTCTGGGTGGTGGTTCTCTGTGACATAAGTTCTCTAATGGGTCCATGAAAAGCTGTTTATTTTCCATTTGTTCAACTTCTCTCCTAAAGGATGGGAATGATGATTTCAGCCAATACCCTTATATATCAGAGTGGAAACTGGATGCATTAATTTTGGAAAACGTATTTTAAATTTTAAAAAGAATAAGAAAACCCCGCCATCTGTAAGCTGTCCTTGAAATAAAAGTACAGGTATTATTAGTTAAATTCTCCCATAATCAGGGTCAGGTAGATTATAACTTTGAAATTTCTGCTGTTTTCACAAACTTTCACAAAATTCTTGTGTGTTTTAGAGAACTAAGAACCCAGGGAAGTCATTCTGACATGGGCAGCATTTCTCCTGTTTTGGGAAGTCCCTTCACTACTGGCACTATCTGAATCTGAAGCAATTAAATCTCGAATAGATTGGTGTGGTATCTTCCCTCTTGTCCATAAAATATCTGAAAGCCATCAGCACTTAACCTCACAGAATGTGATGATGATTTCCCAAACCTTTAAACCTAATGTCTGGGATGAGTTTTTCCCTACGTCACCCAGAACCACTGACAGAGTCAGGTGGACATGTGGTACCCAAATTTGTGGACCTGGAATTTCTGAGTGTAAATAAAAAATTTAGAAGTTTTGTTTGTAAGGATAATGAACCAATGATTCTTAAAGTGTGGAACAGCGTGTTTTAATAAGCCCCAGCTTGGTTCTGCTGCACGCTGAAGTTTGAGACCTGCTCATGGCCCTGTGTTATTAGGATAAGAGCTGTTTCTACAAAGATGATTTCCATTCCCCAAACATCTTGAGGCTATATGATATTACGTTCACTACTTTCAACAAACCATTTTGAATAATCAGTCATTTTTCAATAAATTTGAGATCAATAACTAGTAAGGGGTTTATGATGCTGTTGAATTGACTTTTCTGGTCTCATGAAGAAAATAGGTATTTCTTTAAGGTGACAACAGACTTTCTGTTCTGTCTTTTGCTGTAGTGTTTATCTCCAGCTCACAGAAGTGTTGCTTATCTGACAACACAGAGAAGCAAATGTTTCACAAATACATTCTACATACATTATCCTTGAAGGAGAAAAATTCAAATTGAAACTTATGAATGTTCATTTCTTAGTCTTCTAATTATTCTAATATGTATAATTCAATAGCCTCCAGTCTTAAAAATTTTCAGGAAAATATCATACACTGAAAACATGTGCTCCTCCCTAATTAACCTCGCGTTTATTTCAAAATGCATTAATATCCATAAAGTTTTAAAAGATAAGATATTTTAGCTATAAAATATTTATACTCTAAACTATTTAATAAGCTATTTCAACATGAATAGAACATTAATGGCATAAATGAGTTAGTTACACACATGTATGTGATGTGATAGTTTAGAATAATTTTGTTAAATCTTAGCTTCAGATACTTTTCATGACTGAGAGAAATATTTAATTGAGGTGATGTGATACAAGTAGAAGCATGTAAAGGGCAACTGGTGTGTGGGAAAGGGGAAAGGAAAGGAGGGGAAATTATGTATGTATATACAGGATCGCTAACAGTCGTACTGCTGTCTTCTATTGCTTTACTGAAAGGAACAGTTAATGATTACATGTTTGATCATTATTGCATGTCTCTATTTGTTCTCCTGAGAAACCACTTTGAAGATATCAATAGGTAATAAAACAACCATTGTTAATTTCCCATCACCTTATCTGTAACTCTGTATTGTTTGCATTGTTCTTACAGTATTTTGTAAATAGATGTCTGTTTGTTAATACATTTCTTCCTTTATTTTTAAAATTAAAAATAAAACAAGTACAAGCATGAAGAAACACACACTGTGGCTTTGTCATCTTAGTAGTGCTCACTGCAGGCTTGCACGAGAGTCTGATGTGTCATTCCCTGCATTTGTGAGAAACAGTCTTCCCTGGCCCAGTTTCAAGGATAAAGAGACCGCTAGAAAATTGAAGCTATCACATGTGGTACTGTTCTGAAGAAAACCTATACTTTTTAATTATCTTTTTTAGTCACCCAGTAAAGATGCATACATTTATTTTTAAAGTCCAATTATGAGCTTGTCTTCAAAGTTACACTTTCACTACTCTTCACAGAACAAAGGGCCATTTTATTGAGCCTGACACAAACACTCAGACTCTGAAATTGTGCACCAAAGTTTAATAAAAAGGAAGAATTAAGTTTTCAACTTCACCTACACACTGACAGAGAGTTAATGTCCAAGCATGTGTATTTATTGTTTGAAATTTTAGAAACTTATAAAAATAAATTTAAATTATGAACTATCAAAGGCAGAAAGAACAAGAGAAAAAATTAAGTTATATTACTGAGATAAGGACAAAGTGGCTTTTTCTTTTAAGTTCTTAAATGTATCAACATTTTAGAGTCAAATTTATATATGTTAATCACATTGAATAAAGTGAACATGTAATAAAGTGAATATGAATTTCTCAAATACAGTGTATTTTTTCTACTGTAATATGTGAATATGTTCCCTGAATAGTCTGTAATAAGCACAAGGAGAAATTAAAAATTTCCTACCATATATAATAATATTATGCTATCATTTCTCTAAAGAAATTTTTCTAGATTGTGTAAATATTCCAGAGCCAATCTTCCAATACCGTGGAGCAAGTTAATCTTAAGTGCCAACTTGACTGGATTAGTTCTGCATGTGCCGGCAGGAAGGGGGGCCAGGGAGGTAGGTGGCCCCTGGGGCAGCACGCCTTTGGAGGTGGTCTCTCCTTGCCACTATTTCCCCGTGCTCAGCTTCCCAGTGGTTAGGACTTGAGAGTCTTCCTTCACCACACCCTGCAGCTATGCTGCTCCACTTGAAGTCAACTAACCATGGACTGAAACCTCAGAAACTGTGACCCAGGATGACCCTTTCCACCTTTCAGTTGTGTTCTTCAGGTATTTTATCCCAGCAGCAAGAAAGCTGACTGATACACTTCTCTACAGACGTCCACGTTCTAGAAGAAATTCGTGAGTACCTAGGTTTGGGTTGCTTGTAAGAAAATAACATGGTGTGTTTAAAGGTTTTAAAGTTTGACACTCACATTTGTATATATGTGTTTATGTATGTATCTTTAGTTTATTTATTTATTTTTGAAATGCTAGGGCTGGCACCCAGGATCTCTTTCTTACATGCTAGGCAGGGCCTCTGCCACTGAGCTAGATCACCAGCCTTCTTTTATCTTAAAACTATGTGTATAATCTGTCTTTGGGTCATTTGTTAGGGGAAGGTGTTGTTATTTTGAAATTAAAGTTTACCCTGTGCATAAGAATCCCATAACTTCCATTTAATTACTGTGGTATTAGAAGCAGGAGATACAAAGAACTTCTGTGGTTTTCATATTGTTACTTCTTTTCTCTCTACCACCAGTGGACTAAGAGAATCTCAGCCAAAGAAGGGGTGACCTCTGTTTAATAAGCAGTAAAAAGATCACATAACCAGAGGATTAATTCTCAGAGACTGATCCTACTTCTAGGAAGTGCACAGAAAAAACAAACATTGAAAAAGCCACTGGAGCATATATTTTTAATTTTATATCTAAATTTTTAATCTGTATAACACAATAGTGATTATTATTTTGGTTACAAGTGCATTCTCTTTGACAGTCAAACTTGAACAAAGATTTTTTAAAACACCATTTCATCATGCTTTAGGAGGAAACAATGAAGAATAAAAATTTTAAAATAATGAATGAACAGCACGTTAGTTTTCATTGCTGGCTTACTTCCTTTATCCTGCAATTCATTTTCCATCAAATTAACCATAGCAGCCACCTTCCTACATCTAAAGTGACCAATTTATTAATGTCAAATGTGTATTGTTTTTACTACATTTGCTATACTAATTTAAGGTCAAAATTGGATTTTGTCACCCATGTCAATTTTATAATTTCAGTTCTCTACTTTGAATACTTTATATCCGTAGTGTGTCCAAGAATATCTACTTCCTTCTGCCACTCTGCTGTAAAAATTTAATTACTCTTCTTAAGTTAGAAATGCACATGCAAAACATTCATAGGTCTGTTACTGCCTTTGAACACTCTCCCTGTGTAATAATCTCTCTCCCCAGGGCTGGCCAGGAAACCTGTGGCGAACCAGTTCTGCAAATAACCCTGACTTTTTACCACATCTCTATGTCTGGAGGGCACACCTGTGTTAATGACCTTCTACACTCCTCTGAGCCTCGTCTTTGCTTTGGGCACCAGGTATGTGGCAAATAGCGCAAGTGGAAGCCAGGAACAGTGTTCCTCAGTGTCTGCCCTCTCTTGCACACCCACACCACAGGGAATGTGTGCTGAGCTCATGGCTAGTGGGCTGTGAAACAGGCGGGGCTAAGTGCGAATGGGTCCAAGTCAAGGCACCTGAGGTCAGCTTCCCCAGCCAACCGAGAGCCATGGCAGAAGGTGGGTCCAGATCGATGTGCCAGTCCACCCGTGGACTTGTGAGAAGCAACAACCTGGTGTTGTTATATGGTGGTAAATTTGGTGTCAGGAAGAACAGAGACTAGACAAGCAGAGCCATTTTATGGAAAGAACATCTGCACAGTGACTACTACTGTTTTAAAGATAACAGAACAAATTGAAAGGTCAGTGACATCATTCACCTTTAGACAGGAGACCGTGTAAGAACCAACCAGTTTAAATTATGAATAAAATAATAACAGCATTAGTATAAGAGAGTCTCAGTTCTTGCAGTGCTCTTATGAGTAGAGCACATAAAAATCATTCTGGATTAAGTTAAAAGGGGAGCCAGGTTGGTGGCATATGCTTGTAATCCCAGCACCCAGTCAGCTGAGGCAGGAGGGTTGCCATGAGTTCAAGGTTAGCCCGGGCTATGGTAATCTGTTCAAGGCTAGCCTGGACTACAGAGCAGGACCCTGTCTCTAAACAAATAAATAAATAAACAGAAATCCAAATTCATTTAGTAAGCCAAATTTAATCTAGGGTATATCTATTTGAGTAATTACCAAAAAATAACCTATAAAATGGCACTTGCATATTTATCTATTCAACTAATGTTAGTTGTGCACTAACTGGACAAATTTCCTATTTTCATCTCTAATTTTTCCTCTTTAATTTTTCTTATATCATGATTCAATGAGTCAGTCGTTTATCTTGTCCTTGTTTACTCAAAAATCTAACTTGGGTATTAACTATTTCTTATGCTACTCTGTACTCCCGTCCATTTACTTGTGATTTTTATCTTTATAATTCTCTTTATTTGCCTATGACTTGTGTTTTATTTGTTTGTTCAGAACACCATGCTTAGTTCACAGAAAAGTGTTCTTTGTTGATGTGTGAGCACCTGGGATATGACTCTCAAAGCCTGGTTTTAGGGCGCTCCCTGAGATTGGGGTCTGTGCGACTTGTCGTTCTTTCTATCCTCTAAACAATCACCCATAATGCTTTGATTTCCCTCTAGCGAAGAGACTCTTTGAATGAAAACAATTGTTTTTCCTTATAAATTTCCATCTGGAAAAGAGTGTTTTTTGGTGCTATGTCATTAATTTATAATTATATTGGTTTCTGAGTTCAGAAAATAGGATTTATAGCATTTCTTCATTTTGAAAATTATTCGAGGTTTTTGTTGTACTTCATGCACGATCATCTGTGAGGCTCATGCCAATGCTTCTGTGTGCATCTGTCCATCACCTGTCTGTCTCAGTCTGTCTTTCTTGCTCCTTCATCCTCTGCCATCACAGAATTCATGACATATTGTTTGTATTTATCTACTTTATTAGGTCAATTTGCCCTCTCTGCACTTACTGAGACTCAAGTTTTCATTTCAATTGTTTCTTTTATGAATAGACATCATTATACCATCTAAGTCCGCGTCTGTTACTCCAAGAATGTTAATCTTAGCTCCTCATCTTCCTTCCAAGGGTATTTTCCCTTGCTGTCTTTGGCTTCTTTAGATGCTGGAATTTGTGGTTGTGTTTGCAGAGTATTTATTTTATTTTGCTGTTTAAATATTTTTCTGGTAATATGATTTGTTCTTCTAGTGCTTAACATCACACATTTAAGCAGGATATTTTCACCTCAATAATCCACTTTATTTAGTTTTGTTAAGCATGCTATTCTTTCCATATTGTCAAGATCTAGAACGTTTACACTGTCTTATGTAACTATGAATGCCACAGTTGTTATTTATTTAAACCATTTGATTCTTACTACCAGTCTCTTTCTACACTGTTTTTCAATTATTTCCTAGGAAGTTCGATTTCTTTGGTTGGATTTTGTTTTTATAAAAAGAATTTGTGTTGCTATAGTTTCTGAAGTTTTACATGTCTGGAAATGTTTGCTTGCTGTTTTAGCTCTGAACAAAAATTTCATTGAATAAATAGTTCCTAGAGCATGTTTTCTTTTGGTAGGAGGTTGAAGATAATGTTCTGCATTTTTCTCAGACAATGTTCAGATACATACATACATACATACATTATTAAATAAATAATTTTCAGTCCTAAGAAGGAGACAAGAAGCAACTCAGGCCCTTAGTTCACAAGCAAGCAAAGATCCCAGGCATGGTGGCAAATGCCTGCAATCCCAGCACTCGGAGGCTGAGGCAGAAGGATCACAAGTTCAAGTCCAGCCTGGGCAACTTCATGATTTAGGAAGACTGTGTCCAAAATTTTTTTTAAAGGCTGGGAATGTAGATCAATGCAAAGACCCTGGGTTCAATTCCTGGTACTGCCAAGAAGGAGGAGAGGAAGAGGAAGAGAAGGGCGAAGAGAAAAGGGAAGAACAGTTTGTTCTTTATTTATTTAAGATAATATCATCTTTATTACCACATATTCCTGGTGTTCGGCGTCGTTCTTGCATCTTGCACAAGGTGCGAGCTGTCCCTGCTCTCCCGCCTGCACCTTCCCAGCCTCTGGCCTCACTGTTCTACTTGCAGAGAACTGTTTCTCACTTCCACATGCGATAGAGAGCACGCGGTGGGCATCTTTCTGTGTCTGGCTTATTTCACTTAACTAATGACCTCACTTATACCCATTTGGTTGCCAACAACTGGATCATTCTTTATGCCCCAGTAATACTCCCCTGGGACTATATAACACATTTTCTTTGTGCAGTCATCTGGGACAGGTGCTTAGGGTGATTCCATATCTAGCTTACAACCAACAGTACTGCGGTGACCATTATTAGCCTGCAAACATCGCCTTGGCATGCAATCTCATCTCCTTTAGTGATATATTTGAAAGTAAATTAGCTGGCTGTTATGGTAGAACTGTGTTCAGTGACTGGGTAGTACTTTTAATTTGTCATTCTTGGTTTTCCAAAAACTTGGACCTACCAGTATACGTATTTAATTGAACACACGTTTCCCTCTGTATGCCCTAAGCATCGTACAGGGCACTTTAGCGGGCATGATATATGCACACAGGCTGTGTCCAAGTTGCAGCTGGAAAGGCAGTGAGTGAGAGACAGGCACATCTGAGAGCTCTGCCTGCTCATGGTAACACTTCGCGCACTGCCAGCAGTTGGTTTCACCACCCAAACCCCTAACTCGTTGGCTTCCTCCAGGGAATAGAATATATGGAACAGGAGCTGGAGTTTTTAATTTCCTTTAAAGAACTGCCATTTTTCCCTACTCATACTAACACCACCAGCCAAGCCCTACAGAATCACACTGGAATGGTCACTTTTAACCTATCTGACTGTAGCCGACGCAAGCATGAAAATGAGAAATTACGGTAGCATATTCTGTTACTCAAACAGCACTGCTCTGCCACAGCTACTAGGAGAGAATGCTTGAGTACAGTGGGGATTTAAAGCATAGTGTCTTCTCTAATACCTTTTCCACCTGAGGCTAGATCTATTCCAGAGCCCTCTATTAAAAAACAAAGGACTGAAAAACAGAGACTGAGAAATTGTGCTTTGACTCACTTTAATGTAGGAAGGGGATAAATACCTTAGAACTCTTTTCACAGTTTTATTTCCATAAGAATCTCACTTACTTTTCCAAGGGTCATGAATAGTCAATTCTTATTTCTTAGGGTCTAGGAGAAGTCCTTCTCAAATAGGAAAAGGATGCACAGTGCAGAAAAAGAATTAATAAAACCACCTTTGATTCTCAACAAGAAGGATAGAGAAAGTGCATTGCATGAACTCACAAGAATTTTCATGCAGCCCCTAGAATCACTTCCAAAGAAACACCTCTTGTCAAAGTTTGAAAATGAGACAAAGGGATTTCTCCAAATGTGTAAATAGTCACACCACTACCTGCAGGAGCTATTCTCCTGGAATAAAATTGTTAAGATCTCAGTCATTTTCTGTGTGAAATCTCTGTCGACTTTTTCAGATTAGTTTTATAGCTCACAACAAGGCTTTTAGCAAGTTCGACTTGAAAAAGAAGTGGAAATTTTTACAAATGAAACTGCAGAAGTTCTTTCTATTAAAACCATGGGGAACAGAAAAGCTCAGGGGAAAAGAATAAAAGACACAATTGCTGAAAAATGTGAATGGTAACTGATAAACAGCTTTGGAGTTTTCAAACTATAGATTTTCTCTTTTGACACTGATACTAAATTAGCAAAACATTTCCTACTTCTCATGGAAACTACAGAAGTATATTGTTCAAGTTGCCTTAAAGAATAGCAGTAAGAAGTCACTGAAGCCAAGTGAAGTTCTATCGAAACAAAAGGTTATATGCTTTGTTTTGTCTTTAGTGTGTTGTAATATCTGCTTGTCTAATTAAATGAACTCTCAGCCATGCAAAGCAGCTGGCATCTTGCTTAGTTCTTGGTAAGAGCACTCCTGTGCCTGATGCTCTGGGCCCCCATGTCGTTTAGAGGAAGACAACAGTCACCTTTGGAATTTTACAATTAACTGGTGAAAGCCTTTTTGTTTTTCCTTTTGAATGTTTTCATGGAAGTTGCTCCAACACCCCCAAATTTGGGTAAATTTGGGATATTTTCCTGCCCCCAGTTACCTTGCTGCCCTTCATTTCAGACAGTTTAGCCTTGGGCTCGATTGGTGTTTGAACTGCTGAAAAATAAAATAGCAAATATCTCAAAAACACCTATGATATATATGTTAAGTTGCAATTTCAAGAGAAAATGACAAAAAAGAAAAAAACAATCATACATTAGAAATAAGTGTTGCTCCTGTTTTCATACATTTCAACCATGACCTCTCACTACTTCATTTAGAACTCATAGTCTTCTTATCTGAAATGCAAATTAAAAAGACCAAGTCTCTCACTGAACCCAAACCTATGTGAGCTGTACTCCTGGAGCCTTGGTACCACACCCCTAAGAAACCCGATGGAAAAGAGTAACTTCCCCAAAGTTCTTAGCACTCTCTAACTGCCCTGAGGACAAAGGCTTACCTAAAAGTAAGCCATTATTGCTGCCCTTCTTGGTTCCATTAAAGTACAAAATGCCTTTGGCTTATTTATCCTGTGCGATGAGAGTGGGTGCCTTTCTCCTTTAAGCACTTCCTAAGGCCACAAAATGGAAAGTAGTCTGGGCTCGGGTTGGTTGTACTTGAGGAAGTTTTACTCCCTTGGCGAACTTCTAGCCACTCACACCGCCCTGATATGGCGTTCGTTGCCCATAGCCTTTACTAATTACTTCGTACAAAGTCGCTAAAGACAGTAACCACGAATGCAGCCATTCTTATCTACTTAGTGGAGTGTGGCCTTTATCATTTTACAAATATTGGGACAAAATCATTCAAGAGAATTTAAATCAAATTAGGAAGCACGTTCTCTTGCTTAATTTGTCAAGTTATTGCTCATTGCCTGTGGTCCACAAACTACTCTGAAAAGATTAAATAACTTGTTTCAATCGGCTGCTTGCAAGTCAGTCTCTGAAGGAACCTGTCCACCATTCTCAAACATCATTTCTCCTCTCTCGAGGGTGCAGCAGCCATCTGACTCTCCACTTCCGGTCCTAGGGGTGATGATAGAAATCACCGTGGTGCCTTCCGTGTACTGGACAAAAGGTGAAGTCAAGACACTGATACTCACTTGAGAGTTCCGCTTCTTCCCGGGGAATTAGTTGCGTGGCATTTTTATAGTCCTATATTCCAAAAGGTTCCCAAGAGATCTACCTGGTCTTTTCTGCTTTTCCTGAGTAGCCAGTGATGTGCCAAAACAGTAGCTCTGGCCTTCCAAGGAAAGAAGCGGCCATCCAGTCTTAGGGAAATACTCTTGCCTAAAACGCAGTGCCCTAGTGAAGGCAATATTCTGTGGTGCCCTTAAAGACACTTTCCAGATTTTATTCACCTTTATGTCCCCCATAGTAACTAAAATAATAAGTTACATGTAGCAGACAATAAATATATATCCAGTTAACACCATAGAAATTCTTTTATATTCAGAAGCAACCAAGATGATACTTTCCTTGGTTAAAAAACTTAGTTTAAGAGGATGAGAAAATAGAAGAGCAGCAGTACTTTGCAAATGAAAAGTCTGTATTTAGTAAGGATGAAGGTGAAATATTTTATGGACTGTGTTCATTTTATAAAGCCTATTATTTTCAAAATCAGAACATAACACACCTATGAAACAAGCATCACACAGGGCAAGGTGTGCTACCATAATGTGGGCTTGTGTGTCCTGATTGTTCTTGAGAAATGTACCGGTGCAAACACAATTTAAAGCCCATAGATCACAAATATCATAAAGGTCACCATGCATTAACAATGCAGCTAGAATCTGTGGCTCCTTTGCTGCCTCCTCATGAAGAAAAATAGTGTTTTTAAATTTTCTTAATAAAGTTACATTTATCATTTTCCTGCTCCCTTTTCTTTCAGTTCTCAGTACATTTCTGTCATCTTTAGAGCTGATGTCAATGAACTTGAATTTTTCTTAAGTCAGACTCTCAGCTAAGTGAGATGAATGGAATCAATATTCTCCCCTTTACAGGTGAAATGAGTTTGGAAACACATGTAGCCCTGTGCCTTCCTCTCCTCTCTCCTGCTTTGCACTGCAATCCATCAAGGCATGGTCTTGGCACCTGAATGAACACATCTTAATATGAGATTTCAAGCAACGGTTCTTTCTAAATATAATGAAATATTTCAGGCTTTGTCCTTAAAGAGCTGCACCTAGATCTGTGTTTTGCTCCTCGTGAGGATTTATTTCTATTATTTTTACAGAGTTCTTGGTATTCATCGATGATTAGTCAGGTCCTTGAGTTCATAAAATATCTGATCTCCACAGAGAAAAGCCCAAGTGCTATTCAGTTTTGAGAGCTGACTCTGAAAACACACAGAACTTGCAGAAAGAGGATTTTATATTCAAGGCCACCCATCTTCGAGGCTGTGCTCTGTGTCACAAGATACCTGTTTGTCATTATTCATGAGGTTTCTTCTGTTAATTCAAGAATTCCCTTTGCAGTAGTCCTTGTGATAGAGAAAAAAAACTATCAGATTACTTAGTGATGAATATGTGAGCTGCAAATTGCTGCTAATTTTTTAACTGTTTATAATCCTGTAAATCATTATTAACCTATTCTCAGTCTACATCTCAATTTTAATAAGTTGAATATAACATGGGAGATGTAAGCAGAGTAGAAAAATAAGACTTGAATAAGGAAAATGTTAACTTGTGCTGATCAGGGATCAAAAAAAGTCTTTTATATTTGCACATATATTCATATTTTGACGTTTGAATACTGAGAAGGTAATTATGCATTATTCATCATTTACCATAAAGAAGCCTAAAAGAATTACAAGACAAAAATTTGTTACAAAAACTAATAGGTGTATCCGGTCTGTCTGGAAATATTCTATATGTTCAATTAGTAAACTTGGGAGATGTAAAATCATCAGGTTAAATTAGGGTACTGCCGAGTTTCTCAGTATTGTGATGTACAGGTGGGAGGAGCCAGTGACATGGGTGAGTTTCTGTCAAATACAGGAAAGTCCTCGTTTGGCGCAGAACTCTTCAGGCACTATTCCTACTGTCAGTTCCTCCCACTCCAAACTCCATGCTTACGCCCACATTTAATAATCACATTATTTATGAAAAGCAACAAATAATGTAAAGAAAGAGTAGTTAGCAAATGGGAAATGAAGTCCATACTCTGGCATGGAGGAAGATTGGATCTGTTTGAGTAAAGATTACAGAGTAGGCAGAAATATAATAATAATAAAATGAGGCAGAGTTGTGTGAATACATAAGTATGTTATTAAGCCTGATAATTCAGAGAATATTTAAGGATCACAGATTTCTAATACGGCATGGTCAGTGTATGCCTTCATTACTTTCTGGTCACTGAGACACAATACTCACCACCCACAATTTAAGAAAGGAGAGGTTTAATTTGACTCACACTTTGTAGAGTTTCAGTCCATGCTCAGTTTCTTCCAAGGCAAAGTGGTCTGGCAGATAATAAACAGCTCATGGCAGAGCAGCTGGAAGCAGAGAGATCAAGAGAGGAGGAGGGCAATAGACCCCTCCAAGTCACACTCCAGTGGCTACCCCCTCTGACCAGGTTTCACTTCCCAACATCACTTTTAGTTATAAATTCATCAGTAGTCTAGCCGAATATTAAGTATCATACACATATGACCCTAACATCCCCCCAAAGCCTCACCTATGACCCCATGAGGCTTTGGGAAGACATCTAGAGATAAACCATAACAGTGTGGTTAAATCCCTGTGCATTCCTGTTTCTTCAACTGTTGTTTATTAACAGTTTGGGGTAAAAGGGGCTGCAAGACGGGAGAGCTCATCCTCTAGGTTTGGTGCTTCCAGATTTGAGGACCAGAGAAGATAAGGATGGGGATTATTTCCTCGGTGCAGGACCTGCACATTGAGGTTGAGTGTGCTCAGGAGGCAGTACAGCATGGCAGGAGGATGATGGTGGGAACAAGCCTTCTCTCCAAAGCCCAGTGAAAGGGGCAAAGGCATAATTAATGGCAATATATTTTCAAAAACAGCACAGCAAAAAACCCATCAGTGCTCCTACTAAGAAAAAGGTACAACTATTTTACCATAAATTTCAAACACTGTAACTCAGAGGAAAGAGAAAAGTCAAGGAATTAATGCTATATAAATAAATTTTGAAACCTAGTGTAAGTGTATTACTTTTGAAAGAGAGATAAATGTTTGCAGCAGCTTATAAATATTAATGTTTCTGCACTGCTTGCTGGCTGCAGCAGGAAGCTGGCTTCTGCCTTCTAGATCTTTCACAGGTATATCAATTTTCCAGAAAATAATTGAAACCCAGAGTCATGGCTACAAAGGAGTCTGGAAGATACAATTTGGGGCCTTCTAATGTTTTATAGAGAAGATACATAGGAGTCAATCAACGTGGCTTGGACATCCAAGATCTGATGGCTCCCTGACTTTGGCTTGCTAACATCTATGAAAAGAGATAATTCTACTTTGCAACTTCAGTCACATGAGCATGGCATCAGTCACTAAAACTGAAAATATTTTATAAACTATACTAACTTTACAATATTTTAAAGGTAAGCAACAATACACACACAATAATGCGATAATATGTGATCCTTTTGTCTACTAACTAGTAGCAAACATTGACAGACAGTCAGTGTTTTAGATAAACAATTTACTTTGAACCTACACAACAAAATTATGGAGTTGATATAAAGTGAGAGACTATGAACGTGTTTTCATAAGTGTATTTTTTAAAAAGTGTTTTAATTAAAGCAAGAGGTAACCTGGCATACAGCTGTAGTTCTCAGGTCTCTCAAGTTCTACCTGAGCACACTTGGCAAGGTGATGATGGTGCCCAGGGCAGGGGCTCTGCCCACAAGTTTTCTGCGCACAGCCAGGGGTTCGCCCAGCCTTCCAGTACTGTGATATGCAATCTTAGCCCCTTGACCGCTGCACAGATCTCACTCCGTCTACCTTACAAGATGCAAGAAACTGTTGAAAAAGTTCTGATGTCTCCTGCAGGATGGGGTGAAGAGAGTCCTTCTCCAGGAGCCTCCCTGTAGCCACACCGCTACCTAAACTTAATAACTTCTCACTGTCATTATTGGTCCCTCTTTATCATTCATTCCATGGGAGGATGATGCCACTTCAAACTAAAAAATGAGATTTTTTTGGAAACTGAAAAGCCTGATTTAAGACATAAAGGTAGATGGATTGATTTTTAACACAGTTTTCCAGAGAATCAAAAACAATACATTCAAAGTAATGACATTAGCATAAAGAAAATCCCATTTTTATTAAAGTAGTAGAGATATAAGCCAAAGAATTAATTGTACAATCAACTTCTAGAAATCTGAAATATTTTTACCATATTTAATATTTATTACTCTTCTCAGTCTAACTTTACCTTTTTTTTTTTTTTTTTTTTTTTTGGTCTCTTTCTCATCTCCAGCCCAACTTCCTAATAATTGTAACTTGATTCCAATTCCTTTTCTTCTGAATCACAGCTGTAACGAGGCGGTGTGTGGCTGGGTATGGCTGTGCAAGCTCCAACAGCAACTGCTAACTGATCAGTTCTGCTGGCAGAGGGACTCATAGATCAACCCTTCTTTCTCCAGATTACCACTCAGCAGAGGAGACAACAGATTGGTCAAGGGCTGGGAGGCTAGATATGAATTCTTTGAAAGGAGTCCCTCAGTTTTCTTCAAGATCAAAAGGGAAAGAAGGGAACCTGAAATTCCTCCCTCTAATAACTCCATTCCTTTCCTCGCTGCATGACATTAATGTCTTTGCTTGGCTGGCTGCCTGTTTATCTTCCCAAAATTTCCTGTACCATTTGGACATTTTGCTCACTCTTTCTGCTGCTGCCCACCAAACATAACTTCACCCACCTATAATTAGTCAACCTGAAGGTCCTCTCCACCCCTCGAGGAGGCTGGACGCCACATATGAGCTGTGAATAGCTCCTGCACAGGCGTCTGCACACTGTGCCTGGTGCTCCAGGCACATCTCTGATGGTCCCTGTGAAGTTCCAGTATAGTGTGTGAACACACAGCAACCGCGTCAATGCCCACAGAAAAGACATTCTGCCTCGACTGCCCTTAGGAGGGGGGGGGCAAAGATGGTCATACAGCATAGAGGACAGCAGACATACCCTCCCTGAGAACAAGGGGGCACACAGGGTAACATCACATACACTCTGCTAGTACGACACCCAAGACCAGCCCTGAGGTAGAGCCTGTTACTAATTCTGGTAAAGGCCAGACAACACAGACACCTGCTAATCAACGGCGAGACCACAGGCTCCACGGAGGCTTGGAAGCTGAAGAGCAGGGCCCATAATAGTCGTTCCTCTCCTACAGACTTCATGTCTGGCTGCACACCAAGATCACAGGCAGCTGTGGCCACACTGCTGGAGCATCCACAGAGAAATGAGACATTAGATCTGTTCTCTTCTTAGTTTATGTACCTTAAAAAAAATGAGTGGCAAGGATTCATAGAATGAAATCATTTCTTTTGTTGTATTGTTTCTCTAAGTAACAAAAAACCAGGTTGGGGCATGAGGACCTTACTAACAATGACAGTCAGTAACCTTCATCTCTACATGAACAAAGGGAGCACTCCATCAGTCCTTGTGTAGTCATGATGCTTTCCCTCAAATGAGGTAAACACAGACAGGAATTTTTAGCCTTTCAGGAAGATTAATTGCACTGTGCTATGGGTCATTCATCATGTAGCAGTCACTGACCTGCATATCATCAGGTCTTATTTACTAAGAATATGGAATGGCTTCCAAAAGAACAATGCGCGCACACACACACACACACACACACACACACAAGCATAAATACCCCATCATGCATCACAATGTTCAAATCAACAGCCAGCCTCACACAGTCCTTATAATCAGCTCTCAGGACTGTCACTGAGCTGGTAAAGTCACCACGCTGCCAGACAGGGTAGCTTCTCTAGTGCTTCCTGTGTGAAGCCACTGCTCTTTCATATCCACTGAAGACACATTTCTCTGAAGAGCATTTGCTCTGTCTCTTGCTGTACCCCTGATCCCTGCTCAGTGCATACCAGCCAACCTTTAGCCCAGTGCCCCACAACGCACTCCGCAGCCCACCCCCACCAGGCACTGGAAATTCTCGTTCTACCTGACTTTTCAGCTGCATGTAACCTCGCTCCCCCACCCCTGTGTCATTCATGCCTGTGCCATCTCATTTTCAGTCCTCACCCTCACAGCTTTTCCTGCTATCTGAACTCTAAATTCAAAATCCAGGTCCAAAATTGGACCTGCAGGTGTTTTATCTTCTCATTTGGTTCTTTTTCCCTAGGCAACCTCATCTGTTCCCTTCCTTAAACTTTCTTATCTTCTACCACACCATAACCAGAATATAAATAAGTATCTCCTACTCCAAGTCCTCCCTCATCTCCTGACCCATATAACCAAATGCCTACTTGATCTCTTTGGTTCCGTGGGTCGTTTCTGCCTGTGTCCTCGCAGCTGACCTCAGTTGGTTATGGCTGTTTCTTTGGCGGTACTGGGGATTGAACTCAGGACCCTGTGCCTGCTAGGCAGGCGCTTATTCCACTGAGCTATATCCCCAGCCCCGGTTATGGCTGTTGACAGTGAGATCACAACGTACACCCACAACCTACAACGCTGTTTCTGAGCAAGGGTCACAAAGTTCACTGTGCAGAAAGTCTTGTTTTTCTCACCATGGACTAGACAACCAAACTTTGATTGTTACCTCCAGACAACCAAGGTAAGGAGCCCTGAATTATTTTCATCTGCTCTTTCAGTACAATGAATATTGCCAGTGCAGTTGCTGAGTTTAAGAAAATACATTAGTTTTGAAAAGAGCCTGCAGAATAGGAGGAAATATTTGCAGATTGCTCATCTCACAAAGAACTAAGATGTAGCATATATAAGGAACTGAAGCAACTCAGCACCTAATATAATAATAATAATAAAACATTGTTATTGTTATTGGATAAAAACAAGGAAAAGATCTAAATATATTTATTACAAAGGAATACATACAAATAGCCAAGTATATGAAAAACTGTTCAACATCACTATTCATCAAAGAAATGTAAATCAAATCCACCATAATATATCAGATTAACTCCAGCTAGAATGGCTACTATCAAAACAACAGAAAATAACAAATAGTAACAACAAATGCTGAGAGGAGGAGAAAGGGGAACCTCATACACTGTTGGGATTATAAACTGGTGCAGCCATGAAAGAAAAAGTATGGAGGTTTTTCACAGAACAAAACATGGAGCTATCATGTGATTCAACAATCTCACTACTGAACATATATCCAGGGGAAAATAAATCAGTACCTTGAAAATTCATCGGCATTCCCATGTTTGTTTTATCACTATTCCCTATAAGCAAGATATGCAATCAGTCTAGCTATTCAACAACAGAGGAATGGAGAAGGACACGCACACACAGTGGGGTATTATTCAACCATGGAAAACAATATATGTGTTACTTGCATTATGTTAAGTGAAATAAGCCTCCCACTGAAAAACAAATACAGCATGATCTCACTCAGAGACAAAAGATAAGTAAGTTGATCTCATGGAAGCGAGGAGTAATACCATGGATTCAAGAGGGTGGAAAAGGTACATGGAAGGGGTAGTAGGTGGAGGCTGACAGTGTGTAACAGAAACAGAGTTTGATGACCAGAATGAGTCCTAGGGTGTCTCAGTTACTTTTCTCTCATTGCTGAGACAAAATACCTGATGCCCAGTATTAAGGAAGGAAAGGTTTATTTAGTTCACAGTCTGTGGAGGTTTCAGTCCATACTCAGCTGGTTCCAAGGCAGAATGGCACATGGCAGAAGGCAAGAGTTCATGGTGGTGGAAGACAGCAAAAGCAACAAGAGCAAAAGGGAGAAGCTGGGGCAGGGAGCCTCTTTCCCTGCCTTACACTGTATGCAAACTACCCGCCCCAGGGCAGGTCTAGCCCTCACACCCATAATCCCAGCATGAATGGATCATAAATTCTAGAAGCCCGCCCCATGACTGCATGAGGCATCCAGACACAAAGCATAACATAGGGTTTAATACAGTAGGGTGACTGTGATTAACAATAACTTATTGTGCATTTCAAAGTAGGTAGTACAAAGGACTTTGAAAGTGCACAATACAAAGAAATGAAGGTCTGAGGTGACGGACATGCTAAATACTCTGATTTGATTTAACCATTATACATTGTATACATGCATTGAAATGCAATTCATGTGTCAGTTAATTTCCTAATCTGCGTGTTATTTTCATTCCCTGCTCCTTTCACCCATGCCTCTTTCACTTTCTTTTGCCCTTAGAGAAAAAAAACCCTAACCTCATTATAATGTTCATTATAAAAATTTCACAAAAATTTTGGAAAGCTCAGAAATGAAAATTGTATCAGACATATTATGATTACAGAGAATGAAATAGTATCGGGATCTTTAAACATTTGAATTACAATATGGGACACAATGCCCGCTGCCCACAATTTAAGGAGAAGTTTAATTTAACTAAGAGTTTTAGGAGATCCAGTCCATGGTCACCAGGAACATCATGGCAGAAGGGTCTGGTTGACCAAACCTGCTTAGTGCATGATAGTCAGAACAGAACAAAGGAACAGGGCCAGAAATCATAAGTTGTATCCATAGCCAGGCCTCCATGACCACCCAGCCCTCCCAGAAGAGTGCTCCTGAGTGGCTCCAAAGCCAATCAAATTGGCACATTCAAGCTTAACTATCACACTAGGACTTATATAGCTACATTTCTTTTAGTTATATCCAGTCATTAATATATTACATTAAGTAAATAAAAAGCACAAAAAATATAAATTTTAAGTGAAATTGATTAAGAAATATTTTAAAGTGATTTTGTTTTTAGTATTAACAGAAATCAAATTTTGTTCTCAGAATATTCTTATTGTATCGTATTTTAACAGCTTCTTTTGATTAAAAAAGGCATCTCAAGAATCAGTTAAGTGGAAGAAGTTCTTTATATACTGAGCTTACTGAAACGACACTTATTTTTCAGTTCTATCCACAACTTATGCAGTAAATTTTGAAGTTTAGTATATACATTAAATTCATAAGAAAAAAACTAAAGCAAAATACAACTTCCCCCGAGATAGAAAACAAAGCAAAAATGCTTTGCACTTATATCATTCATCATGCACCTAACGTTCTTAATCAGCGCAAAAATACAAGAACAATAGTAAAAAAATACATAATAACTAGAGAAGAAGACACAACTGCCATGACACACAAGTAGTATAATGAACACACAAAAGCCAGTACACTCTCTCCTCAGTGTCATCCTCTTACCTACTATGCCATACTATCTTTTAAATTTTTTATATTTTTATTAATATGCAATTCTGGTACACAACAACTGCATTCATTTTGGGGCAATTGGTACATACACATGTTGCATTTGGATCATTTCTTAATCTCTCTAATAAAAAAGATGGGCAAAAGAAAGCCTACCGCATCCATTTATTTTCCAGAGTACGTGGGAACCACTCGCCCGTGAACTGCAGATTTGCACACTTGAGTGTGCAAGCAGTCCCCCAAGTGGGGAGCTCCGGCAGAATTCCTCCGTTTCCAGGTGAGCTCAGATTTTTCTCTTAAGGCCTTAAATTGATCGCATGAGGCCTATTTATATTACTTATGGCAACTTCCTTTACTTATAGTCAAGTCAATTAAAAAATGTTAATCAAATCTACAAAATACCCTCAGCACATAGGGGTGGCACACTGTGCTGTGGCCTAGACAAGCCAACTAGCCATGGCCTAGCTAAGATGACACATGCCATTAACCATCACAGTGACCAACTGCTTTTTCACAAAGCCAGTACATTACTATTACAAAACCCAGTCAAGACCAAAGCTCTTATTTCAAATACAGTGCTAAAGAATTCCTGATAGACTTTTAGTAAATGGAATCACAAAACCCATCAGTAAAACAACACACCACCCCCGCTGGGTCAATTCCAAAGTAAATGGATGTTTCAACATTAAATAAATGATGATAAAATCAACAATAATAACTGCTAAGAGTTTTACCACCTAACTATTCTTAACTATCTAATAACTTGAAAAGACACAGAAATAAGAGGCACACAAATTGAAAGAATTTCAATTATAGAATTATTAAGGTAGAATTATATATCACCAGTGGAAGATTGTATAATTATATGTGTGTAATATCAAAGAGATCAAACTTATAAAATATTAGAAATAATAAAAATTTCCATCGTGGTTCACTACAAATCCCATGTGATGGGAGAAAGATAATAATCACAGAGCAACAAGAAGAAAATAAGCTTAGGAACAAACATAAAAATGTCTATATAAAACGTTAAATTCTACTGGTGAACATAAAATTGAACAAAGGAAATAAAAATGCTGTATTGTTTCTATTGAAGACATATTCCCTCTTTTCCCAAAATAATTTAAGTTTCATCTGTGCTCACGGGCCAGGATTAGAAGTAGAGAGGACATGCTCTGATTGAGAGAAAGGTGGGGGATGGACGCCCACATGGACGACAGTTGCCACAAGAAAGACTTGAGTCTCAGGTATGACCAGTCTGCATGATAAAAACACCAAACCCTATCACAATTAGAAATCAGATGCTTTCCTTGACCTTCCTTAACTGAAATCATCAAGACCATTGTCTAAAATCTTTTATTAGCACACGTGTGCTGTAGATAATGGTGACAATCCTCACGTGGAGTTGGAACATGCACTGAGCACGTCTTCATGTTTCTTCATTCCCCTTTCCTCCCCCCTACCCCCTCTTGATCCTCTTCCCATTGGAGAAAGGTCTATCTCCCTACTTCCTATTATCTACCTTTTAATTTGTTCTTTATTTATAATTTGGGTTTCTCATATGAGAGAAACTATGCAGTATTTAAATGTGTGTGTCTGATTTATTTCATGTAACATTATGGTCTCAAGATGCACCCATTTTCCTGCAGACAGCTCAAGTTTATCTTTATGGTAGAGTAGTACTATTTTTTGACAAGATATCAATCCTCATGTTACAGATTTCATAATGACCTCTGAAACTGTGTTGCTTGGTATTACTAGGTAAATCAGAGAACAAAAGGAAAAATAAATACCAGCTCAATGGAGCTAGACATGGAAAATTAAGCTAAAATAAAACAGGTAAAGTGGCTGTGTTTGTCAGGTTTCTTGTGGCTGGACATGGTACCTGACACCCACAATTTATAGGAGGAGAATGTTAACTTGGCTCAAAGTTTCAGGGGACTCAGTCCATGGTCAGCTGGCTCTGAGACAGAAACAGTGTGTTAGCGGGTCCTGGCAGAGGAGAGCTGCTCTGTTCATGGCAGCCAGGAAGCAGAGCAGGAAGTTCCAGAGGGGAAGAGGTGAAGGACCCGATGCAGAGCCCAAAACCATCCCACCATGACTCATCTAAATATAGCCACAAGTGTGCTCCACCAATCCTCTAGGTGGGTCCCAAAGCCATTGAAGTTGACAGGAGGCCTTAAAAGCCATATTGTTTATAATTGGCAGCAAAACATGCAACATACGGGTATAAAATGAAAAAAATAACTGGTCCAACTAAGGGAGATTCAATTTCCCACCAATTCTACAAAGAGAAATTTAATTTAGGAAAATGATTTCTCCTAACCCTATGTACAGTGGAGACCATTCATTCTTTTTTCTTTAAATAAAAGCAAAAAAACATATTAACAAACAGACAAAAATTAGCATAAAAAATAGTACAATCACAACTGATCTACAGACAAGGTGACATGGACTCAACACTGGTTGTCACTTTACCTATTGATATCTTCGAAGTGTATATATATGAACACAGATACAGACATGCAAAATTGGTCAGAAAATTAGTCCTCTCAACAACAGAAAAACACAAAAAACAAAAAACCAAAGACAAAAAAAAAAAAACCAACAATAGTCGCTGCTTTGCATATTGACGTCTTTGAAGTGTGTGTTCAGGATAACACATACAGACATACAAGATTGATCAAATATTGTTACGTTTTGCTTCATCTTGCAGCTGTTGGATTGACTTTTCTTGTGTCTTTGATGATATCATGAGATTCTTCCTTTTACGCTCATAAGCTGCCATGCTGTCTTCAAGTTCTGAAATTCTATCTTCGGTTTCATTTAAACGGTTTTGCATGCTTTCAGCGTTAGTTTTCAAATCCTGGCATTCTCTTTGGACCTGTTTCATTCTTTGTAATTCATTCCTAAATTGCTCTTGTAACATTTTCACTTGTTTCCTATTTTCTTCTAGTCTTTTATCTATTTCTTCTCTATGTGTACGGAACATTTCTTCCATCATTGTTTTCAGCTCGTTTTTTGTCTGAGAGATCATTGCAGGTATGTGGCTTATTTCTGCTTTAAGCTCTTTTATGGCCTGTTGGAGTTGTTTCATTTCGGATGCAATCGTTTCATAACTTGCAGGTATGTGGCTTCC
>PVLD010014813.1:0-15643 GCA_004027595.1 Dinomys branickii | reverse complement strand
ATTTTCCCATTTTTGGGTATCAGATTCAAAATGTGGAGCTATAAATTCCCCAGGCAGTTCAGCAGGCAAAGGTCTGCTGCAGAGGCTGCTCCAATGATTCCTTCTCTTTGGGAGAATGTCCCTTAAGCTGTCTGCTGAAATTTCCGCTTCTACTCCCTACCCCAAGACCTGGTTGGGGCGCATAAACAGCTCGCTGCCCCAGGGACCTTGCAGGCAGGGGGCTGCTCAGGTGTTCCTCCCTGGGTGGAGCTCCTCCCCCACTCACAAATCCCGTTGGGGCGCCCAGCCAGCTCTTCCTACCTGGGGATCCTGCAGTCAGTAAAGATGCTCGGATGTCTCTCGCTGGGCGGAGCTTCTTCCCAACTCAAAAAAACCAGTCAGGGCGCCCAATCAACTCACCCTGGGATCCTGCAGGCAGGAATGCCGCTCAGATGTATCTCCCTGGGTCGAGCTTCTTCCCGACTCAGAAATCCTGCTGTGGTGTTCACTCGGCTCACCCATTCCGGGATCCGTGCCAGCAGGAGATCCTGGCGCTCCCTGGTGCTTCTCTGCCTCCTCGGCTTTCTTGCAGGAGCCACCGACCGCAGCTGCCACAGTTTCCGCGGCACCGGCTACGGGGGCGGGGCTCTGAGTGGGATCCCAGATCGCTACCCAGATTCTCTCAGTCTGCCCGAGGAGCGCGTTCTCCGAGTTTGCTCTGCTCCGCCGCCTCCAACAATTCCTGGCTACAGCCGCCTCCGAGCCAATCAGATTCAGGAGCCGGAAGGGTCTGTCCCGCCGCAATTGCTCTCGGTTGTCCATTCTTATTATGTAGAACTACATATGAGAGATGCTAGGAAGTATAAAAAAAATGAAGTAGTTGTCCATATGCAGTGAGATTATAGATAGAATATTTTTATTTGAATTTTTATTTTTTCTATCTTAAATAAGTTCTTTCTGCTAGCATACTATTTAATATACAACATTTAAGCAAGAATTCTGAATTTTATGTTAAAGCATAATGTACAGCTTAATGGAACATACTTGGAGAAACTAAATTTTTACTTAACCAGCCTTCCAATTTTTTTTCTTTTTTTTTTTTTGTGGTACCGAGGAATGAATTCAGGACATTGAGCTTGCCAGGCAGGCACTTAATCCACTGAGCTCTGTCTCCAGCCCCAGCCTTCCAGCTTAATATGTGAATAATGATAAAGTTTTTTCAATTATGCTAATGAGATATCATCTTGGACTAAACTTCACCTGGGTTTCCTTTATTTGCTTTTTTAGGAAAAGAGACAATTAACCGGTTGCATTCAATTTTAGTCTGATCAGATGGGGAAGAATGGAGTGGGATTTTTCTGTAAATGCCACTCCTACACTATGAGAGATACTGTGCAGCTTTCCTGAGTATATTTTTTAATTGCAAGAGAGGCAATATCAAAGAAGATCTATCTACATCAGTGTAAGGATTGCTATGGATCGGCACCACACTTCTACAACGTGATCTATTTTTCCTTGAAGAGAGAACTTCTCTCTGAAATAAACACCCTTTTTTGCCTTTGTTGAGTGTGACTTCAGAGTTTCAACTAAACTGATAGAAAAATACCTAATATTTTCATCAAAACCACTCAGTCCCAAGGTCTGTTAATGTGGGGGTCCAGGGGATATAAGCCATTCTTCTAAATACTAGAATAAAAGCAAAACCCATTTGAAGAGATCTTTAAAAGGCATATTGAAGTTCTGTAAATTTCAAATGTGCCTTACAAGATATGTTATTAAATTCATCACTGTTCTGCAGTGTCTGTGAATTATTATTAACGAGCATTCACAGCACATAAACCTGAGAACAGTGAATGTGAATTTAAAACTTCCAGAACATCTGAAGGAATGTTAAAACCATTCATCTTTGAAGTATTTATTATAATAAACTATGAATTGGGATGATTTCCCTTCATTTTCCAGTAAAATGACAACCCAGGATTTTCTGAGGCTTAGGCATCCACTCATCTCCACAGAAAATGGTCTCATAAAAAACAATCAGCTCATCTAGGCTCCTGGGCCTGTGAGGCACCAGTAAGCAAGTTCTCAGAATGTTAGGCCGTTCACAAAACTGCTTGAGAAAATTTGAGTGCAGAGAGGTGGGGAGAGAAGCTTTGGGCTGACAAGAGAACTCACATCCTAGAATTGAGGATTGACAGCCGAGGTCCAAAGTAGAAATATCAGAGGGGAAGTTTGCAGCCTTGCACATGACAGATGGCAGGAGCAGAAATTCAAAGGAGGAAAGAATGAGCTTTTGAAGATTTTGTGGAGAAAAAATAGTGACAGGATTTTAGAAGACATAGGACTGAGGAAAAAGCAGCTTTCTTTTCGGAGCTGCTAAAATAGCACTGCTGCCCACTGTGACAGGGAAAGGTACAGGAGGAGGATGAGAGGGGATAGTATTTTATTTTGTTTGACAGCAAAAGATGGCTTATGGTAGCCAGAATGGCCGTGAAGAATCACCAGAGTCATACAACCTCTTAACCATGTAGATCAGGAAAAGTCACCAGCAGTGATAGTATTAAGCATCCCATCCCACATAAAGAAACAAAGACAGCTGCTTTTGTTTATCCAGGTCTGACTATGGATTCTTATTCATCAAAGCTATATCTTGAATATATCTCAGCCTGTGGCTGGAAAGTAGGGACACAAGGAAGGAAGGCTACAATCGTCCCCTCCCACGTTCATCGCACAAAGCACAGCAGGCTGTGGGGACCCACAGTGCGGCCCAACACAGGCTGGAGCTGTCGGGAAAGTCAGACTGCAGATCCAGGAAGACAAACAGAGGTAGAGTCCTCCAGGCACAAGGAAAGGATGTGGAGGACAGAGGACCAAAATGAACTTTGGTAGAATCATTAAAGTCTACACTTTGCACAACGACATTGAAAACTTCATAGACACGAAAAGCTGCAGTGAACGCAGAGACCGGGTGCTGCACAGCCTTGTCAATGCCACAGTTAAGAGTCCGAGTTTTATTTTAACTACTGAAGGGTGTCAGGGAGGAAGAGGGTGCTGATGTTTTATTTTCAATTTAATTCATAGACTTGTTGGCAGTTTCCCAAAGAAAGAGGGAACCGCAGAGGACACAGAGATGTGTTCTCAGAAAATAAGGACAGCAAGGGTTCATGTCATCCAAGGGAAGAAAATTTTTCAGAGGATATAAGCAAATTCTAAAAAGGTAAAAATATGTGTTCCTTTACATTAGACACAATCAAGAGGACCTAGCTGGGTGTGGTACTCCCCTGTAGTCCCAGCTTCTCACAAGGCTGACACAAGAGGATCGCTTGAGTCCAAGTGGTTGAGTCCATCCAGAGCAACATGCAAAACCCTATCTTGAAAAATAAGTAAATAAATGAAAGAAGAAAAGAGGTAAGAGAACTTAAGAAAGTGAGTGGTTAGGTTTAGCAGCTATGTATCTTAAATATTAGTGGTTTAAATTTGATTAAGTAAGCCCCCATGAATCACTGTTTCAAAAATTAAAAATTCAAATCTCAACCCATGTCAGCAGATTCAAAGTCGGACACCTTCTTGCAGTGTGAGAGATGGGCTGCAGACGGGGACCAGAACTTTCAGGGAGCACCAGGGATGCTGTGGGTGCAGGAAGTGTCCGCAGGAAGAAAGGACAGTGCCATGCAGGACTGGCCTTGCCTTCAGAGCAGCGCTGTGTACTGCTGTGCATACAGGAGAGACTCGGCGTGGTGAGATTCTGGCTCCATGCCCCGTGTTCCGCTGTCTCGCTGGGAAGATGACAACACTGAGGAAAAGATCACAAGAGAGTTTACTCAGAACTAACATTCAAGGAAGGTAGTGAAATTTGGAGATGAATCCAAAAAATTGTAAACCACAGAGTGAGGACTTTGAAAGGTGAAACAGAAGGATTTTAAAGGGAAAAAAGGATGCTATGGAATTTGGTACAAGAGAAAATGGTTGCAAGTATGGAAGTCTTATTCTAGAAAAAAACAAAAACTAATGTTCAGGTAACAACTAAAGAAAATAGGTATGTGAGGTGTCAAGGCTGATCCCAGAGAATTTCCCACATCAAAAGCCAGGACTCGCGGCCGTGCTACCTTCAAGAGAGTCTAAGCATTGTCAAAGACTGAAAAGCAGCTTCTTCAAAAGTTGTGCAGTTTTGATAAAGAAAATTTGGATCTTTTATACTTTACAAAAGTAGTCATCCTTAAGGAAAATAAAGGTCGGAGATATAACTCAGCAGCATAGCACCTGCCTGGCAAGCGTGAGATCCTGAGTGTGAGTCCCGGTTCCAAACAAAAGGAAAAGAGCAGATTATATTTGAATATTAGAGTTCCCTCAGGCCATATTGACCAGCTGCCTGTTCATGAACTTAAAACTGATTTATTTTGAATTAAATTCAAATGATGGCAAGGTCAGTAAATTATATTATTCTGTAATGAAAAAAATCAAGTTTCTCTCAGTATTACATTAAATAATATAACCTTTAACTAAGATCATCATTCTTGGCATAATAAAGGAGATATGCATGTGATACATGTGGGTGTTTTCATAGTAAGTGTTTAACGCATAAACACCAACTAAAATCAGTGGGCATTATTAAACGTGTTTTTACTGACTTTCTAGCTCCCTGGAGGGAAAAAGGATCATTTCCACACTGTCATAGATGTCATACAGTGGATGTCAACCTATATTAAGGATAATATACATTTCTGTGCTATTCCAAAAGTGTAAAAAATATGGTTGAAAATCAATTACAGTTTAAGTGCATTTGAATTTAACTTGGAACAAAAATACCAAAAGCTTATTATATGTACTCTAATAAACACAGTTTTATGCCCTGCTGCTTGGAAACTGATGTTACTCCATGTCAAGCAAGATTCTCTGCTGTCCCATCCTGAAGAGAGAGAGGATATTGGCCCCTTGTTCCTTTGAAGGAAGGTAAAGAAAGCCTGACCATATGCAAGGTTCCCACTTGGTGGTAGCAAATAGGTTCCGAGCCACTGTGCTGAGAAAATATTTATCTCACACTATTCATTCACCTCTTCTTGCCTACATAGCCAATTCAAATAAAGATGAAGTTTCTAAGCTAAGCTGGTTGTGGCTCCAGGATTAAGTTTTGTCCAATGAGATGTGAAAGGAAATGACACAAGCAACTTCTACGCATGTCCTGAAGAGAACAAAAGGATAAATGTTCCCTCCTCTCTAACTTGCTCCTTCAACTTGGACCTGGTATAGACCCATGCTGGAAGATTCAGGAAAAGGTAAACATCTAAGGATTGAGTAGTAACAACCAGGAGAATACGGCTCTGCATTTTGTGGGGCTGATCTGCCACACCTGTAGTTTCCATTTTTGGACTATTACATGAGAGGAAAACAAACTTCCATATTGAAGACAGACCTACATACTACCAAAAATTGCTTCTGTATTCTGTAAATTCACTGCTATGCGATACCGGTGACTTAGGTTCTTGGCATGAGCGATAGTTACAGAAGGAGAACTGTTTCTTTTTTCTTCAGTTCCAGATGGTAGAAATCATTCTTCTGAATCAGGAAGAGAGAAGAAACGTATAAAACATTCATTTCCTCTGTATATAACCAACCTAGAATAGACAAAATACAAATGAAGGGGACAGGGCTTAGAATTGGAGAGCATTCCATATCATAATGAAGACATATTTTGGTGAAAACAAGTTCTTCCTAGAGAAAATTGTCATCTAGCAAATCAAGTGGTAGGTCAGAGACATAATATTCTACACAATGAAGTGTGCTTTTCTTTTTCCCAGCCAGCCTTGCAGTTAGGTTAAAGGCATGTGACTGGTATTGGTGAATAACAGCTCCCTTTCCCTGTGTCCCAGTGGATGTGGAGCATGCAAGCTCTCAATCGTCCATCTGTAATTAAAGGAGGCTGATCACCATGGTTGCTGTGGTACCCAGCAAGAGACCCTGGTTAGTCATGTTGACACTTGAGAGCTCAGTTGCTCTCTGAGAATTTTGCTCATTAGAAGACAGCTGCTTCACTGGGCTCCTTCCTCTTGCCCAGAAGTTGCACATGTCCAATACCTAGGCAGTGTAGAGGTATAAAAACTTCACCCCTTCTTCCCCAGTAAAACAACTCAGGCCACACAGCAGGCAGGGACTCAATCCTGCACCTGTGTACAGGGAAAATACTGACAGTGTCACTGATGTCCTCCCATGGCACCACAGCAGCACTGTAGACTCCACATGCACCAAGACACTGTGTGTTTAGAACTCTAAATTCCTCCTCCTGAAAAAGGTTCTTTGACACTGTTTGATCATCATCAGGCTTTCAATAATATTTATTTCAAACTTGCATGCATAATGACACAAAGCACTAAGCGCACTGGGAACTACTGCAGATGGCCATCTCTTCAGATTCTAGCAATGCTTCCAAAGCAGTAAACTCATTTTAGTCATAATCATTGAGTATTCAGGTAGAAAATATCAACGATCTCTCAACAAATGAAAAAAAAAAAACGGAAAACACTACTTCCTTCTTATTCCCTTCCAATTCCTCTTTCTCTGAAGAAGCTGGAGTAGGGGTTGGAAGAGGAAATGGGAGAGAAAAGAAACCAGCAAGGAGCATGTATCATATCATGACAATAGTAAAAGATACAGAGAGACACATCAAAAGCAGATTCTCAGTTAGGAAAAATGCAGAAAGGGCTGTCAACCAGTAAATACATTTCCATAAGAACTTTCCCTTTTGCAAACCAAAATAAATCAAAAATGATGGGTCTTCAACATCAATCAGAATTATGGTGGACATCAGTCATAACTGATAACTGCCAGAAGCCGGTACAACCGCCGGTGCTATAGAAAGCTCTCTTCTTTGTTTGCTTTCAGAGTATTTCACAAGTCTGTTCTTAGTTGAAATTTATGCATTGCTACCAAAATAGTAAAGATGACTTTAAGTTATTTTTACAATGCTTTACACTTATTTTATGGTTCTTGCTTAATATTTTTATTTTGTATTTCCTCAAAGATGGAAAAAAGATTATGAAATGCTACTGGTGAGCTTGAAGATAATCTATGTTCCTGTGGTCTGTGATCGACTCGTTTTTCACTCAGTGTAATAACATGTGAATTCTGAGTTTTTCCTCTTTTCATACAAGTTTATAATTGTTTCTTCTGAAAACAACAGTATAACTCATATTTTGATACTATTCCAGTGAGTATCAGAAATGCCTGAGACAAATGTAAAAAGTCAGTTTGGTGCACTCGGTCAGCCTACCAGCACCGACAGAGTTGGAGGGGTAAATGAAGGAGAGGGGCACACACACTTTCATGCGGCCTGCACATCGGATTCACTGACCAACACTCGGCTCTGCGTGAGCTGTGGGTCCCAGGGGAGCAGCACAAGTTGTGTAAACTGAGTGTTTAAATGTAAGTGACGTATTTATAACCGCATAAATTCCCTTCATAAGAAGCAGTTCCAGAGGGGCTCCCTCAAAGTGATCATTTTTCATATAAGACAACAGAGAGTGCTGGGTAGGAGCCAAGACCAAAAGCTGGGCCGGGGAAGTTCTTCTGCCCCACCAGTTAGGAAAGCATAAGAACTGAGAAATGTGGAAGTTTTGTTCCTGGGAAAAATAATGAAAGAAAAATGAAGGAAGGAAAAGGAAAAGTTTCATGTGCAAAAAGGAGCTCAGTAAATGTGGAGTGAATTACCATGTCAAGTCAGAGAGAGAGCAAACCAGAAAGAGAACGCCCTCACAATTTTGGTGGAATCTGAGGCCAAAACGACTTTCCTCAGCTCCTAGGATTCCTCCCTTCAACTCTGTGCATAAAGTTGTAATTGTATTTTGAGCAAGTTACTCAAATATTTAGTGTTTCCTAGATTTCCCATTCCCGCCTATATCTGACTATGAAATACTACAGAGATCAAAATATAAAGAATTCCCATCACTACCAAGACTTACCTTGACATTAAAGGACTCATAGAGTAACGAGTAGATCATATCTTTTGGGTTTTTTTTCCTTTCTCCACATTATGCTTTTGAACTGCATCCACATAGCAGCACTTCAGGTGTTCCATCTCTTCAGGGGGCCCCTACCCTGAAGTGCCCTGGCATTGTCTTCTACCGACTGCTCTCTTCTCTAGGGGGCAGCAGTATTTGCCTTGTGGCCCTTCACATTTGGGGGAGCCCAGAGTTGGAACTGGTGCATAATACAAAAGGCCAGACTCTGAGGCAAGACTCAGGAAGGACTCTGCAGCATGACCCCACAGTGCAGTAAGCCAAGGCTAGACTTTATTCTATTCATATTCGCCCAAATGCCATTTGGTTACCCTCATTCTTCACTGTTTTCTTGAGAAAAGCACTCTCATTGCAAATAATTTATTATTGATTCCTTGGTTCTGCTTCTTGGGTTAAGTCATCTACCCAAAGCTGGTAGCCGGAAAGGTCCGAAGAAGCAGACCACAGAGGATTCCAAGTTGTATCATCCACACATCACTGGTGGGGAGTGCAAGGCTGGTAATCCCTGACGTGCCATACGAGCTTGAGGCTTCATGTTTATCCACAGGATAAGTGGAGCAGCACATGCGCTGAAGGAGGCGTGCCAGCATGTGCAGCATATCTGTCTGGCCTCCGAAATGCACAAGGGAGGCTGTACTCGGAAGGACTGTGGAGCAGAAGGTCTTCTGCTGAGTACCAAGGTTACAGTCAAGCTTGTGGCTGGCAATGAAGCACAAAAACCAGAGAATGTGTTTGCCAGGTTTTAAAGAGTCACTAGCTCCTCACTCAGGGGAGCTGGAGACCTGGTTATGAGGAGAAGGTCGGGAGACCTATTAAGGGTGGCGGAATTTCAGTAAAGACTGAATTCTAGGTCCCAACAAAAATAAGAGCTCTAATAAGGATGAAATGGGCCCCAAGCCCTGGGTTCCTTGTATTTTCCTGGAGGCCCTAGAGGACCTGGAGCCCCTGGAAGTCACAGGAGGTGCCCACTCCTCTGTTGTAACATAGCTGTCTGAATTTTAGTGAGGATTCTGCAGGCAGATGGGGGTTGAAGGTACAGGAGAGAAACATGATCACTAGCTGTGTCTACTACAATACCTTAAGACAGGACAATTTTTATGGCCACACTGAAGAAAGGAATGTTGCTGACCAGGCTTTCCTAGCACTGAGAAGAGTGGAGATGAAACTGAACAGCAAGAACTGATAGCAATAATCTCACCACCTGCGCCCAGAATATGCAATCAAGGAAAAAGAAAATGGATAATCAGATTTGTTCATTTTGGTTGATGAAATAGAAAAAGAGTGGGAAAAGGCTGTTGAGACTGTTGGAATGATAACCTATATGTCTGGAATACAGGTCAGAGAAAGATAGTAGATGGGTGTGGAGGACAGGGCTGTGCTAGCTGGTGAGAGTTCTGATGGAAATTCTGTCTTGTCACTGATGGACAAACTCAGTGAAGACTGGATACCCCCAAAGTCATAGAAAGGACTATTTCCAGATGGAAAACAGTCCATTAAAAGTGCCCCACTTACTCCTCCTGGACACATTCGTTGAAGAATTTTAATACCTGGGTCACAGATTTCTCCTTAACCCAAGACTTTATACCAATGTCTTTAGTTATTTAGGGGTAAAGAGCAAAATTTCAGAAAAAATCACTCTGAAACTTCAGATTAAAACAAATGTAATTTTAAGAACTGCAAATATTACTAAATGGTATGTGTGTGGTTTGTACTGTTCTTGGAGATTTTCTGAAAGTTTGAAATTATATCTGAACCATTATTCTAAAAACAAATCTGTTATATATTTTAAACATCATTTCATGTACTTACAGTCCATAAAATTTCTCTTTAAAATGAGTCTGTTATAACATTAAAATAGAGCTTACTGATGACTCTATGCTACCTAACAAAATTCAAAGGCCAATTAATTCTAATATACCAAATGACAATTCATCAAAGCATTACTCATGCAGCACCTGGGCATTGAATGTGCCTCATAATGCACTAAACAAATTTTGAAAATGTTTAATTAAAATAAAACAATTTACTTCAACTGATATTGCTATAGATTCATAAACTATATGCATTTTTCTCTTTACATTGCATATTCGGTGTCCTCCTTTCATGTAATATAATAAGGGAATCTTTCAAACCATGCCACAGACCTCATTGAAAAACCTATCTCCATTTCTCAGCAAACTAGGTCTAGAAGTTCCATTCAAACCAGCTATTCCCCTTCTGGGTATTTTCCCAGAAGATCTGAAAACATCATATCACTCGGATATATGTGCACCCATGTTTATAACAGTGCAATTTGTAATAGCTAAAATGTGGAAGCAACCCAAGTGTCCATCCACAGAAGACTGGATTAAAAAATTGTGGCATTTTTATATAATGGAATATTATTCAGCTATAAAGAAAGACAGTTTGGGGGACTTTGTAGGCAAGTGGTCAAAACTGGAGTCCATACTCATAAGTGAAATAAATCAGCGGTACATGTACAGGCAACGTATTGCATCACTGGTGTAAGAACCCGAGTGTGGGAATATAAACTAAGAGACATGAAGGAAATCTGTTCAAAAACAAAGTACAGATGGGATGAGGGAAAGGAGAAAAGAAAGAGAAAAAAATCTATGTATGTGTGTATGTATATACATATGTGCAGGAGGGCTAACATGGTTCTACTATTGCATTGTATCACTTAATGCTAAGGAATAATTGATGACGGGTTGTTTGATCAATCTTGTATGTCTGTATGTGTTATCCTGAACACACACTTCGAAGATATCAATATGCAAAGCAGCAACTATTGTTAGTTTTTTTTTTTGTCTTTGGTTTTTTGTTTTTTGTGTTTTTCTGTTGTTGAGAGGATTAATTGTCTGACCAATTTTGCATGTCTGTATCTTTGTTCATATATATACACTTTGAAGATATCAATAGGGAGAGTGACAACCACTGTTGAGTCCATGTCACCTTGTCTGTAAATCAGTTTTGATTGTACTATTTTTATGCTAATTTGTGTCTGTTTCTTAATATGTTTCTGTGCTTTTATTTTTTTTTAAATAAAAAATAAAAAAAAGAAAAACCTATCTCCAACTGTGCATCCAAATGTTTTAGAGATAGCAAAATAATAACTTGAATTTGATCCACACAGACAGGGATTAAACATTGGAACTGCTATGTACAAGTGTTGTAACCTTGGACAAATTACCCAAACACTATGAGCCACATGTCTTCTTGTATCCAGCGAGGACAGTGATGGCCCCTGACATCAGAGCTATGGTGTACAAATTACAATGCACCACTATTCTTCACGAAATGCTAAATCCCAGTCGAAAGATACACCCCTATAGTTCAAATTCACTGAGAAATGAGACATCTAAGTTAATCATATATATTTTTTACGAAGTTTTTAACAAGTACTTGACATACCAATTTTCAAAGGATAATAATGATATGTATTTAAAACTCAAAGGAGAAAATTTCTGGGGAAGATGGCGACCAGGTGAGCGGCAGAGGGAATCTCTCCCAGAGACCGATCCTTTGCGCGTGGGTGCCCAGTCTGTGGATGCAAAATTCCAACTGATCGGGCTGCTCTCCGTGGCATGAGCATTAAAGGGCCTGCAGGACAAGCTGGGCGGCGAGAAGTGGGCGGATCCTGAGAGCTGGGCGCCCGAGAGATCGGTGAGGCGCTTCGGCCGCAGCTTGGCTCAAATTGCATACAGCCGAGAGAGCGATTACGGCGGGAGGAAAGCCTCCAGTCCCTGAACCCGATCTGCTCGGAGACGGCTGTAACCAGGATTTGTTGGAGGCAGTGGAGCAGAGGAAACTCAGAGAACGAGCTACTGGGACAGATTGCGCCAATCTGGGCAGCGTTCCGGGATCCCGCTCAGAGCCCCGCCCCGCAGCCGGGGCCATGCCAACTGGAGCAACAGCGGTCGGGAGCCTCCAGCTCCTGAACCTGATCGGCTCAGAGATGGCTGTAACCAGGATTTGTTGGAGGCACTGGAGCAGAGGAAACTCAGAGAACGAGCTACTGGGACAGATTGCGCCAATCTGGGCAGCGTTCCGGGATCCCACTCAGAGCCCTGCCCCCGCAGCCAGCACTGCGTGAACTGGAGCGGCTGCGATCAGCGGGATTTCTGAGTCGGGAAAAAGCTCGATCCAGGGAGATACATCTGAACGGCATTCCTTCCGGCAGGATCCCAGGGTGAGTTGAGTGGGCGCTCTAACCGGTTTTTCCTCAGTCGGGAAGAAGCTCTGCCCAGAGAGTGAAATCAAAGCAGCTTTAAGGACTGCGGGATCTCCCAGGTAGGAAGAGCTAGCTAGGCACCCCTAAGGGATTTGTGAGGGTGGAAAGAGCTCCACCCAGGGAGGAACACCTGAGTGGCCTGTCTGCAAGACGCCTGGGGCGGCGACCTGTTTCTACGCCCCAGCCAGGACTCAGGGTAGGGAGTAGAAGTGGAAATCTCAGCAGACAGCTTAAGGGACATTCTCCCAAAGAGAAGGAATCATTGGAGCAGCCTCTGCAGCAGACCTTTGCCTGCTGAACTGCCTGGGGAATTTATAGCTCCACATTTTGAATCTGATACCCAAAAATGGGAAAACAGAGGAACAAAACGCACTCTCAAAACTCAACCCCACCCAGAACAAGTTTTGAATGTGAAGATACAGGGGAACCAGGAAGCCTCATAACTTCAAGTTATGAAACGATTGCATCCGAAATGAAACAACACCAACAGGCCATAAAAGAGCTTAAAGCAGAAATAAGCCACATACCCGCAATGATTTCTCAGACAAAAAACGAGCTGAAACAATGATGGAAGAAATGTGCCATGCACATAGAGAAGATATAGACAAAAGACTAGAAGAAAATAGGAAACAAATGGAAACGTTACAAGAGCAATTTAAGAATGAATTACCAATAATGAAACAGGTCCAAAGAGAATGCCAGGATTTGAACACTAACACTGAAAGCATGAAAAACCATTTAAATGAAACCGAAGATAGAATTTCAGAACTTGAAGACAGCATGGCAGCTTATGAGTGTGAAAGGAAGAATCTCATGATATCATCAAAGACACAAGAAAAGTCAATCCAACAGCTGCAAGACGAAGCAAAACGTAACAATATTCGAATTAGAGGAGTGTGTGAAACAGCAGGAGATCTCATAAACGATATAAAAGGAATATTTGCTGAAATAATAGCAGAAAATTTCCCAAACAAGGTAAAAGATACTGAAGTTCAGTTAAGCGAGGCATATAGAACCCCAATGATCCATAACCCAAAGAAAAACACACACAGGCATATAATACTCAAGATCCCAGATATCCAGCAAAAGAACACAATATTAAAAGCTCCTAGAGAAATGAAACAGATCACCTATAAAGGAAAGCCCATCAGAATCACAGCAGATTTCTCAACGGAAACCATGAAATCAAGAAGAGCTTCGAGTGAGATACCACAGATTCTGAAGCAAAACATCTTCCAATTCAGACTGATGTATCCTGCAAAATTATCCCTCAAATTCAATGGAGAAATAAAATATTTCCATGACAAAGAACAACTGTAGAACTTCATGAGTGCCAAACCAGCATTGGAGAAAGCACTAAAAGATATTCTAGACAGAAAAAAGAGACCACAATCCCAAGAACAGCTATAGAAATAACTCCCTAAACAGAACAAATAATTAAACAATCAGCAAAAGAAGGAAAACTTCAAGTAAATAACATGAATAGAGTAAGCCAACATATAACCATGATAACCATTAATGTAAATGGCCTCAACTCAAAAATCAAAAGGAAAATATTGGAAGACTGGATAAAGGAACACAATCCAATGATATGCTGTATACAGGAAACACATTTTACTCAAAAGGAAATCCAAAGCTTCAAAGTTAAAGGTTGAAAAACTATTCTCCATGCAACAGGTCCCCAGAAAAAAGCAGGGTTAGCTATTATGTTTGCAAACAATGTAAACTTCAAAGCAAAAACAATCAAAAGATATAAAGAAGGCCACTAAATACTAGTTAGGGGAAAGCTACAAGAGGAAGATGTAACAATCCTAAACATTTATGCACCAAACAATGGAGCACCTAACTTTACAAGTCAAATCTTGACAGATGTAAAAAATCAAATAACTAATAAAACTATTGTAATAGGGGACCTAAACACCCCTCTGACGCAAAGAGACAGGTCAACTGGACAGAAACTCAGCAAAGAAATAACAGACCTGAACCAAAACTGTGAACAGATGGACTTAGTAGATGTATATAGAGTATTCCACCACAGCATCAGAATACACATTTTTCTCCACGGCACATGGGTCTTTCTCCAAAATAGACCACATTCTAGCCCATAGAGCATATCTATCTAAATGCAAAAGAATTCAAATTATCCCATGAACATTATCGGACCACAGTGCAATAAAATCGGAAATTAATGACAAAGAGAACTCCAAAACCACATAAACACGTGGAAATAAGACAACAACCTACTGAATAACCAATGGGTCACACAAGAATTTAAAGAAGAAATTAAAAATTACCTACAAATAAATGAAAATGCAAGTACAAACTATCGGAATCTGTGGGATGCAATGAAAGCAGTCCTCAGAGGGAATTTTATAGCAATGAACTCATACACAAAGAAAATAGAAAGAGAGCAAATAAATAACCTAATGATACACCTCAAACTCTTAGAAAAACAGCAACAAGCCAAACCAGGAGCCCAAAAAAGGGAGGAGATTATAAAACTCAGAGCAGAAATTAATGCAATAGGGATGAAGAAAACTCTACAAAAAATTAGTGCATCAAAGAGTTGGTTCTTTGAAACAGTAAATAAAATTGAGAAACCCCTAGCCAACCTTATCAAAAAAGGAAGGGAAAGATCTCAAATTCATGCAATAAGGAATGAAAAAGAGGAAGTCACTACAGATCCAAAAGAAATACAAAAGATCATTAATACCTACTTTGAAAATTTGTATTCCCATACGATAGAAAATACAGAACAAATGGACAGATTCCTAGAAAGGTACAAATTGCCAAAATTCAATCAGGAAGATGTAAATGTCGTGAATAACCCAATATCAATTCATGAGATTGAAAACGTCACTAAAAATTTACCAACAAAGAAAAGCCCAGGCCCTGATGGATTCACAGCAGAATTCTATAGAACATTTAGAGAAGATCTAATGCCAACACTCCTCAAACTCTTCAATGAAATCGAAAAGGAAGCAACTCTCCCCAACACATTTCTGGAGGCAAGTATTATACTGATACCAAAACCAGAGAGACACCCAACCAAGAAAGAGAGCTATAGGCCAATCTCTCTAATGAACATAGATGCAAAGATACTCAACAAAATACTGGCAAATAGATTACAGCAAATCATAAGGAAAATTATACACCACGACCAGGTAGGATTCATTCCAGGCATGCAGGAATGGTTCAATATTCGCAAATCAATTAATGTAATACACTATATTAATACAGTCAAAGACAAAAACCACATGATCATCTCAATAGATGCAGAGAAGGCTTTCGATAAAGTCCAACATACATTCATGTTAAAAACCTTAGAAAAAATAGGAATAGATGGCCTCTACCTCAATCTGATCAAAGCCATCTACAACAGACCAACAGCCAACATCATACTAAATGGACATAAACTGAAAAC
>PVLD010014812.1:0-50925 GCA_004027595.1 Dinomys branickii | reverse complement strand
TAACATACAGGGGTGTATACAAACTGCCATGGTTGGAGGTGGGAAAGCACATATGCTCACAGCGGACCGCCCGGCTCCACCCTGTCGTCGTGCTATGGGTGGGGGCGGGTCCAGACCATGTGGCTCCAGCATTACCGTTCCCCACCCCTTGCAGCTGGGCAATGGGTCTCCAAAGCTGAAGCTACGAATGCCGAAACGATACCTCTTCAATTTATTGGGAATGAGAAATCGCTGCCTATTTGGCCTACCCCCTGGTACTTTGGCACTGGTGTTGTAATGGCCCAAGAACCCTGCTGCTTGCTAGACTGACCCCATGCTTGACCCCCGATTCACCTCAAACAGCTAAAGTCCATGTATGGTAACATAATTATTGTTTAAAGGTTCCTTGTTCTTTCTCGGAAAGAATTCAAGGAACAGTGCCCATCCCTGCCAGAAACAGGACAGTTACCCAAGCATAATGTCCCTGCTACACCTGTGTATTCATTGTGGTTTTTGCCTTTATAAGCCCTGCATACAATGGGCTCGGGGCTCTTACTTCTCAGCCTTGAAACAGAGGCGTGAGTGGGGGCCATTGGGCTCAACTATTAAAAGCGCTACTAAATTCTAATTTGGCTGTTTGGGAGTTTATTGTTCTCCAAACCGTCTCAGTGTATAGTATTGTTAATTGACCCACAGGCAATCTTGGTCTTGGCATTCCAGGAAAACATCTGATTAGCACAAGTATGTCACCTTGGCTAAAGCAGTACGATCAGCAATAACAATAGCACCAAACACAGCCTAGAAAATGACAAACTGTGGTAATTATTAATTTTCCACCTTTAACCATTTAAACTATATTTGTGGTTATACAACAAAATCTAAAAAAACCCAGAAATTTGTATACAGTAAATGTGCTCTCAATATGACAATTTTACCCTCAGGAGAGAAAACTTAAAAGAGGTTGGGGGAAAAATAGAGAAATAGAAGATGAGACTCGAAGCAAGGTTAAAGGTCAAAGAAAGATTCTGTGAATTTTGGGATGCTGGTGAAGAAGACAGGAAAGAAAGAGAGAAGGAAGAAATAAAAACAACAACAACAACAATAACAAAAAACTAGAAACTGTTCACTCACATAAAAACAACAGACCATCAAGATGAAAGAAAACAAATACAAAAGAAGAAAAACAGAAAAAATGTCCACTTCAGGGAGTGTCTTGACTGTTACTGGCAGACAGTGGTGGCAGACAGAACCCACATCCATGCTGATTAATCCCGGAAAGCCAGCTGTAGCTTTACGGCAGGATAATGGATAATCCCAGCAAGCCTGCACCTTTGGTTCCCCTGAAGTTCAGGCTGGTTTCTGGCTGTGAGGCTGAAACTCAATTTGTCCAGCCTGTAACACTCGGCTCCAGCACGTGGACCCCTGGGGGACAAACGCACCTGAGTCGTATCAGTCTCCAGCATAGCAGTGGCCTCAGCACCCCTTAGGGGTGGGGAAGGTGTTGCTACCGGAAGTCACCGCCCTCCTCAGCCTCTGTGACCTCACACTGAGGCTTCTTTCCTTCTGTTCTAGGCTATGGCTTCTGAGGCTGCTGTCACTGTGGAACTCTGAAAGCCATGAGAGGACGAGGAGGAGGAAGAGGAGGAGGAGGAGGAGGAGCCTGGTGCCTTTGATTTCCCTGGGTGGCACAGGAGGACTAGCTGTGCCTGGCCGGGCAGATCTTAAAGGATGCCATGTCTCGTACGAAAGGCCTCCAGTCCCCACCTCTCACCCCAGTCTCCTGGTTCCTCCCAAGCCTGTTCCCTGCCTTCAATGTAGTCCTGCTGGTCATTTTCAGTGGCCTCTTCTTCGCGTTCCCGTGAGTCTCCTGCACAAGGTGTCAGATTTCCTACAAGGAGCCAAAAAGGAGCATAGACAACCAGAGGGAAGAGGCAGAGTGGGGGTACAGAGGTCAGGGAAAGAGGATACACTGTCAGAGTCTAGAGGGCTGGGGCGTCTGGGCAGCTGCAGGTGGCTGCTAATACTGCTGACATCTGGTGGCACTGCTGGGGTCTGTCCCCAGTGTGTGTGTGTGGAGATTCAGAGCTGGCCTGAGGGTCTGCAAACAGACCCAGGCAAGACAGCCCTGGGGTGGGAGGCAGAGCTCTGGGTCAGCCTGGCTCCGGACTGAGGCTGGTCTGGTCCCAGTTGCAGGTGGCTGGCTCAGGATGGGGAGTGGGTCATCCTCGCGGTCACGGGCCCCCTCTTCGTCCTCACCTTCTTCAGTCTGGTCTCACTCAACTTCTCGGACCCTGGCACCTTACATCAAGGTGAGGCCTCAGGCCCCCAAGAGGCGGAGGTGGCACCCCAAGGGCTGAGGACCACAGGGGTAACATCTAAAGTGCTCCCCCCACCTCCAGCCCCAGGACCCCTCTTCCCATGCTGTGGGGCAGTTCCCAGGCAGCAGATGATGAAGGGGTCTCTCTCTAAGCCAGGCTCTCTAGAGGACCCCATGATGGTGCATGTGGTGTGGGTGAACCGCAGGGCCTTCCGCCTGCGCTGGTGCCCGAGGTGCTGCTTTCACCGCCCGCCGCGGACCCACCACTGCCCCTGGTGCAACATCTGCGTGGAGGTGAGCACCCTGCCTGCCTACCCGCTGGCCCCTCACCCACATCTGGCCAGGAGCTCCACGTGGCATGGCGTCTTCCAGGACTGCCAAAGGCTAAGGGTGGCAGGGACTCACAGCTCTCGGCCTCTGGCCCACACCTGTCTGAGAGGCCTGCACAGGTGCCCACAAGCACACGGCATCCACATTTGTACCCTGTGTTCTAACTATGCTCCAACAACAGAGATGCCTGCACCAGGGCTGTTGTGACTCAGTTTCTTCCTGGCTGGGAGCCAATGCCTGGGGTGAAGAGCAGGTGGCCTAGCAGGAGGGCTGGCGGAGCTTAGGATCTAGGGACAGGTCCTCACAGCCTGTGCGCACTGCCCATTGCCCAGGACTTTGACCACCACTGCAACTGGGTCAATAACTGCATCGGTCACCGCAACTTCCGCTTCTTTGTGCTGCTCATCGTCGCCTTGTGTCTCTACTCCAGCTGCGTGCTGGCCGCCTGCCTGCTGTTCCTGGTGCGCAACAGGCACCAGCCCTTCAACCTGGACAAGATCGTGGCGTATCCTCACTGGCCCAGGGCCCAGGGCCCAGGAGGGGCATGGGTGGGAGGGCCCGGAGAGGGGCTGGTGTCAGGGGCAGAGCTAAGGGAGAAGCTGCTTGGGCCCAGTGTAAGCTGGTGAGGACGGGTGAGGTCAGGGGGACAGACGGGACAGGAGGAAGCAGAGGTGTCACAGCAGGGCAAGGAAGCCAGGAAATGGACAGATGAGGTGAGGGCGTGGTGGGAAGTTTAGCCTAGGTGGGTAGAGCTAATAACGGAGAGTGGGGAGTGGTTTGGTGGGGCTGGGTTGGGCGGGGCTAGGATGGAGGGAGGGGGTGAGCCTGGGTGGCATTGGACGGGGCTAAAATTCGGTGAGCCTGGCTATGGTGGGACAGGGGCAAAGCTTGGTCGATGGGCGTGGCTAGAGGTGGAACTAGTATGGGGCTGGGGTGAGACTTGGTGGGCATAATGGGGATGGTGGTCTAGGGTGGGGAGATGGAGGAATTATGGTTGGTGGGCGAGGCTCTGATAGAGCCGGGGAGGAACTAGGTTTGGGCGGGCTGGGATTAAACTGGACAGGGCAGGGCTATGGGTGGGTGGGCGGGGCCTCGGAGGGTGACCTTGTTCTTGGGCTCCTTAGCAGCTCCCCAAAGCCTGGTGGTGGTGATCCCTGCCGCTGGCTTTCTACTGCCGCTCTTGGTGCTGCTGGTGAGCCAGATCCTCTCAGTGAGCACAGCTGAGCGCTCCTATGAGGGCCAGGTATGCGGGGAAGAAGGCGTGCACCTCCCCTCCCAGGGTGTGCGGTGTGAAGCCAGGCGAGGGGTGGCAGGAAGTGGAGCAGGAATGGAGTCGCCCTTGAGTGGGCCGGGTTAGAAAAGCCCAGACGTCAAGAGTGGGCTTTAGCCTTGATTTGGGGTAAACTGGGGACCAGGGTAGAATTTCCTAAAAGGTGGAAATACTGAAATGACAGCTAGGATTTGCAGGCAGGTTTATTTACATTCATGGATACTGATTGGGATCATTGCCAAAATATCAGGCCCTAACCCCTGGTGGTATAGGGGTTATGTGGGGTAAACAAGCAGGGGGTGCAGAAGAGAGAGAAGGAAGCAACAGAAACAAGAATAACAACAGCAAGGAAAAACTAGAAACAGCCTTCGCGCTCACATAAAAACAACAGACCATCAGGATCAAAGAAAACAAATACAGATACAAAATAAGAAAAGAAAACAAGAAAAAAGTGTCCACTTTGGGATGGCTTGAGTGGCTTGTCCAGTTGGGGATTAGTTTATACAATGTGCTTCACAGCGACCAGCTGTTTCTAAGAGATAAAAGCATTTGGAACTGGAACAGGAGCTATTACCTGGGCAGCTAAGAAACTGAAGTATCCCGGCGGGGGTGGGGGTGTTTTCTATTATATTTCCCCTCTTTTAGTTTCCCTGGCAAATCTTTGCTGGGCACATGCATGTGATCTTCTGATACAAGGCCCAGCCAGAGGGCTGGGGATATAGCTCAGCCGCACAAGCACCTGCCTGGCAAGCTCAAGGTCCTGAGTTCAATTCTTGGTACCAGAAAAAAAAAAAAAAACCACCAAGGCCCAACTAGAAGCAGTCACTTATCCTTGGATGGGCCCTAGCCAAGCTTCCCAAGGTTTTCTTTATTAGAGCATTTTCCCCTAAGTTGTTCTTAGGAAGAGACATAATTTAGGCCTGTCAGTTCCGTAACATGACTCTGGCGAGGGAGTGAGGGAGTTCATCTCATCTAAGAGAGTGACCACTGTGTCTTGGATGCTCATCAAATCTTGGTCAAGTGTTTGATTGTTCTGTTCTCTTAGGGCAACCATCCATAGAGTTTTAGGCAAAAATCACAGCTAGGAGGGAGCGGGGAAGCAAGGACTGGATAAGCAGCCTGAAAAAACACAAAAAGCAAGGAGAACAGGTAGGGAGCCATCCTGTGAACCATGTGCTCAGGCTTCAGCCATGTGTGAACCTGTGATCAGCATCCAGAGTGAGCAGAGCAGGGCTTTGAGTGAGCCTCAGAGTAGCTGTCCAGGTAAATTTTTCAGCAGTTCTAAGGCTGGATTTCTGAAACCTGTAGAGGTAGCTAATGTGTACCTGCATTATACATGTGTGCAGGAATACCTACAGATATAGCTGGTCTTTTAACTGGTTACAAGCCATTTGTGGTTTTTATTTAATCTAGTTTTTAAGTCACCTCTGCTCCAAATGCAGGATTGTTGTCACTGCTGATAATCAAGAGTAGGCCATACCTAGAGATGATTTTTCACAGGACCACACAAACTTTTATTCTCTTCTCAGTGCAGATAGGGAATGGGAGGTCGGGGCTAGCGACACAGGGTATGGGCACCAGTGCAGCAGCGTGAGCCTGCACAACAGATGGTGGGGGCAGGTCTGGTGGAGGGAGTTGATGTGTCAGTCAGTTGGATCCCCAGAGGGGGCTTAGGCCTCTGGACTGGATTATTTTGTGTCAGTGGCAGGTTTCCAAAGAGCAGCAGGAAGCAGTTTGCTGTGCAAGTTACCCCTGTAGAAGAGTTTCGGCCAAAATAGTTTTGTTCAAGGTGACCATAGCATATCTGGTCCGTCAGACTTCATTCCTAACAGCTATTTCCATCCGTAAGTAGGGTGTACTCAGCATCTGTCAGGGAGTCCACTGTACGGAACAGTTTATTCCAGTACAGCATGTGGCACCTGGACAATTAAAGTCTTGGTCAAAGGTGGGCTTGTTAGCTTTCTTGACCAGAAGGACAGTGGCTGTTGGCGTACGGAAGCAAAGCAGGCAGGCAGCTCTTAGCGACAGGATCTAAGTATTTGCACAGGTAGCCCACTTGGCACTCCCAGGGGCTGACAGTCAGAGTGAGCATCATTGGTTTTGTGAAATCAAGGATGCAGGTTCTATTGAAGCTATCAGCTGTAAGAAATTTGTGAAAGAAAATTTTTTTGTAACCAGTTTCTGCCAGATATTGTAGCAGAGCTTTTGTGTCTTTTCAGCAGGCGCTTGAGTGTCATTAATCAGAAGTGGTTTTTACAAATAAGAAATAAGGTTTTGAAACCCTAAGAGGTTGAGTCCAGGTCAGTTGACTTGTGAGTCCAGAGTAGGGGTCTTTGTGAAGAGGGGCTGGCTGACAGGAGCCAGCCAAAGGCAGAAGTCATTCTTTAGGTCCAGGAAGGTGTCCCAGCAGGCTGTGGGAGGCAGAAGACTGAGGCAACATATACAGAGGGCAGCCGTGGCAGCATTGGCGGCTTGGAGATCTTGAACTCACTTTACAGGCAGAAGAGTTGTTTTCAGCAGTTTGAGTCTGTAAACTTTTCGCAGTTTTGAAACTTTGTTTTTTTTCTTTCTTGGAGACCATGAAGGAGCTAGAAGGGACAGAGAACTGGCTGTGCCAGAGCCAAATCTGTTGCTAGGGCTTTCTCCAAAAGAGTGGGGAATTCCCAAACCCCTGTGGCAGTTGAGTAACAGTCCAGAAAGCATGTGTGGATTGGGAACCACAGGATACAAGGTGCTGGCCCCTTGTTTACAGCACGGAGATCTCACCCAAAGTGATTAACCGTCCCTCAGGCTGATGTGTGGCTGGATGCTTTTCATGCTTCTTGTGGCATCTGACAGCAACGGAGGTTGCAGTGAGGCGGCACGGTTGATGGCCAGGCCTGGAGGCGAGTCTCTATGGCTCTGGGAGGAGAGTTTTCAGAACTTCAGGATTGCGGCTATCTGTCTCAGGCTGATACAGGCATCACCTTCCTTTGAGGGAACAGTCAGAGTTGAAAATGAAGGTTACATGGGAGGGAGGCTGGTTAGCTGATTAGCTTGGCGCAAAGGAGACAGCTGCTTCTAACTTGAAGAGGAGGGCTCTTCCCAGAGCGGTAGGGAGACTGCTTGTACAGGAATTCCTGTTTGGTGAGATGTCCTCCCAGGCTGAAATTTGTGCCTGGCAGAAGGGGTGAGAGGCAAGAGTCCCAGTTGTCCCAGTGATGGAACTGTGGCCTCCTGGTGGCCCAGCTGAAGAAGGGAGTCTGGCCTGGCCTAGTCTGAGCTTGTCAGACCGATGAAAGCTTTGTTGTCTGATCCAAGTTGAAGCTTTTGAGAGTTCTTATCTATTTATTTTTTCAGTGTCCATAGTCCTTATAATTCATAGCCAGAGGGTATGGTCACCTTTCAGACTGAATTTTCTTATAGACATCAGGTGCTTTTTTTTTTTTTTTGATCAGGTTTCTGGGTAACAGTAGTTGAAGGGGTTTTTGCCTCCCTTTTTGATGTTTTTGAGAAGGGCTTGACTGGGTTGTTTCTAGGTGAGCTGACCTTTGGAAAGGCCGTGGCAGCTCATTCGTCACAGCTGATGGCCCTATGTTTCTCAATCAGCATGTGGAACTCAGAAGGAACTGGTGACAGCCGTCTCGGGTGGGCACTGGATTACGCGTCTGACCGGCATAGGGCCACCGCACGCACGAGAGTGCCGAGGCGGGATTCTCGAGGAGAATGGGCCTCTTTGTCTCTTTCTTTCTTTGAGATGCAGGGAGTGGTTTGAGCATCTTTTCATGTTCTTATTTGCCATCTGTATATCTTTGCCCAATTTTTAAAAATCCGGTTTGTTTTCTTATAGAATTTTAGGAGTTCTTTATATAGTCTGAATTCAGACATGTTTTGCAAGTATTTTTTCAAACTATGTGACTTGTCATCTTGTCTTCACAGTGCATTCCGAGGAGCAGATGTTTTTGATGAAGCACAATTTATCTCCTTTTGTTTTCGGACCAGGCTCTTGTGTAGTTCAGCCTTAAACTCAGTATGCAGCCCAGGCTGATTCTTCTGCCTCAGCCTCCCTAGTCCTGGGGTTACAGGTGTATGCCAACACACCTGACCTGCCCACCACTCTTGGGATCCATTTGCTCATTATTATTTAAAAAAAAAAACAATACTTTTGTTCTGTTTTTGAAACAGGGTCTTAACTATGAGTTCAGGCTGGCCTTGAACTCACTATGTAGCCCAAAATAGCCTTTGAACTTGCCGTGATTCTCCTGCCTCAGCCTTTAGAGTGCTGGGATGACAGGTGGGCACCACCACACCTGGCAGAAAATACAGTGGATTTTTGTACATTGGTCTTGAATCTGCAGTTTTGCTAGACTTGCTTATTAGTTCTAAAATCTTTTTGTTGATTCAACATGAAAAATCATGGCATCTGTGGATTAAGATCTTGTTTCTTCCTTTCTATCTATATGACTTTCTTTTTTCTTTCTTCCTTTCCTTTTGGTGTGTGGCCCAGGCTGGCCTTGAACTCACAGTGATCCTCCTGCCTTAGCCTCTTGCATGCTGAGATTATAGGCATGTGCCACCATGCTTGGCTTTCATCCAAGCATTTTTCTGTATTTCCTACACAGGCCACATTTTTCTGTATTTTGTATGCATCTAACAAATCCAGATTTTGTCTCCTAAATTTAAAACATCTGTAACTTTCATCAAGCTGTTTTAAATACCTGGAGCCCCGGATAGGACCCCGCTTTCTCTTCAGTGCTCTGACACCTGAGAGGAGGCCGAATGTCCTCCAGCACAATGGCTTGGGTCCTCTGCCAGGCACGGAGGACATCTGCAGTGGCCTGGCTGGTCTGGCTTCTTGGGCGAGGGTGGTGTTAGAGGTCTGTCTTCCTGCTGGGCATGGGCATAGGCTGTTGGGGTGGGCAGAGGGGCTTCTCCTGTCCCTCCAAATAGTGAAATTCAGTGAAGACGATTCTTAGGGAAAATAAATCAGAGATTTGGCTGGAATCCCAAGATGCAGGAAGCTGAGGCAGGAGGATCACTGCAAGTTTGAGGCTATAGTGAGTTCAAGTCCAGCCTGAACCACACCGAGAGACCCTGTCTCAAACAAAACAAAACAAAAAGAGATGAGAGATGAGAAAATGGAGGTTGAGATGGGGTGGGACTGTCTTTGGGGCAGTTGAGTAGCAGAAGGAAGCTCTGGGAGGATGCACAGATGTGCAGGGCCAGTGGGGACAGAGAGGGCAAGGAAGACCCTGAGGGAGCGACAGGATAATAGGGCCCTGAAAAGGGGAGGTGGCTTTGGTGTTACTGGGTAAGCCATTCAGGAGGCAGAGGCTGCAGTGGGGTGTGGCTTCCCTGCCCCTGACTCTTGCTGCAGCCCTGGTTGAGGGTCCATGGGTGGCCCACCCAGTCCTACTGGTTCCAGCTTTGCATCCCCTCGGGCCCCCCTACAGTGCAGAGACCTTCAGGGATACAACCCCTTCAACCAGGGATGCACCAGGAACTGGTACCTGACACTGTGTGCACCACTGGGCCCTGGGTAAGTCTGCAAACCAGCGGCCCGCAAGCCTGGGGCTGGGGTGCCGGAGTCAGGAAAGCTGAGTCCCCTCTCATCCCGGCTTGCAGGCCCCGCCCCTCACTCTTCTCTTCCTCTTGGGTATCTCCAGGGCCCTGGGGGAGCCCCCAAACCCCTGCCTTGGGGGCCCTTGCCCCAAGCACTGGGGTAGGGGAGCTTTGTGCCCCAAAGCGCAGAAGGCAGGGACCCTTGCACTGGCCTTTCCCCCCAGGTACATGTCTGACGTTGTCTGGCTGCAGAGACCCGTGGGGTCCGAGGGGGTGCCTGCGCCAGCCCTGCGCCCCCCGCCGTGCCCCTGCACTCAGTCTCCTACCTCCCCCGGGGACCCTGCCCCAGCCCCTGGGCCACTGCCCAGGGAAGGGGCCCCCGGGGGTCAGGGAGGCTGCCGGTCTCCAGGAGGTGAGAAGTGGGTGCACTGAGAGAGGGAACCCTTGGAGTGGGGTGCCCGTGCTGGGGGGCCAGGAATGCAGACCTGGTGGGGCAGGGAAAGGGTGTCACAGGCTTCCAGCCCATGCCCAGGAGTCCTGGAGACAGCAAGGGGAAAGACCGACCCTCTTACTTGTTACCGTCTTGGTGACTCAGACAGCTTTGCGCGTTGAGGAGGATTCCTTTACTTAAAGAGTGTTTTTGGTCATACTGGGGTTGAACTCAGGGCCTTCTCACTAGGCTACATTCTCAGCCTTTTAAAATTTTTATTTATTTGATACAGGGTCTCACTATGTACTTCAGGCTGGCCTTGAATTCACATTGTAGCTCAGGCTGGCCTCAGACTTGCAGCAATCTTCCTGCCTCAGCTTCCTGAGTGCTGAGATTGCAGACATGTGCTACCACGCCCAAGTAGGAGATTCTTTGTGAAGTTTCATGTTTCATGAAACATGTAAAGGAGAGCATTAGGAATTGGGGGCTGGGCATGGTGGCACACACCTGTAATCTCAGCACTTAGGAGGCTGAGGCAGGAGGATCATTATGAGTTAGAGGCCAGCCTGAGGTGCAAAGCAAGGCCCTGTCTCAAAAAAAAAAAAAGGAACCCCAGCTATTGAACTGAGTCCTGCAGTGCCAGTCTTTCCTTTGCTCTGCTCGAAGGCAGGGGATTGGCTGTGCGCCAAAGGACACACGTTCCCACTCTGTCTAGCTAACCACCGGCCCTGCATGGCCCCAGATGCAGGAGACCCCTGGACCAGCTTTGGCCTCCTGCTCCCCTCTTAGACCCCGGCAGGGCCAGGAGCATCTGCACCTACTCGTCACCACCTGAGCCCGTACGGGGGCTCTGTGCCTGCCTTGTCCACTCCCCTGGCATGATGGTCAAGACCATCCTGCCTGCAATTAAATTAATGTCTTTCTTGGGTGTTAATGTCCTGCTGTGTGTGTGTCCTAGGTAGCAGGGGCTTGGGGCAGGGGGTCTGGCAGGGGCTGGAACAAAGTCCAGGGACCTCTGGAGACCTGAGCTCCAGCCTAAGCACTGCCTGGCTCTGTGAAATTGGGCAAGATGCTTACTGTTTCTTCCATCAATGAAATGGTGCAGCAGTGCCAGGCGTAGGGGCGCAGGCCCATTATCCCAGTATTTGGGAGGCTGAAGCTGGAGGCTCACTTAGTTCAAGGTCAATCCGGGCTACCTAGTAAATTGAACACCTGGGAAGAATCCAGCCCTGGCCCTGCAACACCCCTGTGTGGCTGCAGGGGGCGCCAGCAGCCTGGGAATTGGCACTTGGCCCTCCTGTCATCCTGGAGACCATGGTGTGGGATGCTCCCAGACAGCCCAGCCCTAGGTCCTCCCTGTCTCTGTCTCACCCTGACCCCTGCGACAGGTACTGGCTCTGGTCCTGTCCCTAGATTGGGCCCAGGTTCTGGGAATCTGCAGGTTTCTGGGGATGGGGTGGGCATATCTCAGACTGTGGCTCTGCCAGTGGTCCCACGTGACTGGGACTGGGAACAGCGTCAGTGCCTAGGGCTGGCACATGGTGAACGCGGCATGGATCGGGACAGGTTGGGCTGTGATTATGTTCTCCTGTGCATAGCTGGCCGCCATTTTGGAATTGTGGGGCCCTGTACCATGGGCCCAGAATCTCGGAGGGGTCTGAATGTTTACCAAGCGCCTTGCATCATTGCTCCCTGCCAGCCTGTGTTCGGTGGATGCACGGCAGAGGGGAGAGTGTCACCCCAGAGGGTCTGTGTGTGTCTGTGTGGTCCCTGACGCTGCTCTGCCTAGCAGGGAGAGAAGCCCCCAGGGTCCCTGCTTTGGGTGGCCTGAGCCTGGAGCCTGGACTCAGGCCTGGACCTGAACCCTGGCAGTGCGTGGATGAGAAGCTGCACCTCCTGCGGAGGCCCGGGTCACAGGGCACCGAAGGTGCCAGGCCGGTTTCTGTCTCTGGCGCTTCCGGTGTCGCTGGCTGCTTGGCCGCTCAGGACAGCGCTGGACAGCTCCTTCAGGTCTTCTCCCATGATGCTGTGGGCCTCACTGTCCCACGGGCCGGCACACGACCTTAGGTTCTCAACAGGCTGTGACCTCTCAGAAGGTCCCTCCCTGCACAGGGATTTTAGGGTTTCTTTGGGACAGACTGCCCTCAGGCTGCAGCCCGTACTGTTTGGGCACCCTGCCACTGTCCTGGGCCCCAGGTACCCTCTGCCTCTTTCCTGCAGGCCTGAAACTCCGGTTAAAGTCCTGGCCCCCTCCCCGTTGCTGGGAACCTGCTTTGGATTTCAGCTGCGCCCCACCCAGGCCTTGAGCTTTGGATAAGACAGGACTGTTGTCAGGGTGCCAAGAGGCCTGTCATCCTCACCTGGCCCTGGACCAGGGCCACAGGGTGACCCCAGCCTGCAGAGCTGCCGGTGCCCAGGCAATGCCCCTCCAATCCCCCCAGGCTCCCCCCATCAGCTCTTAAGTGGGGTGGGGACCCAGGAGCAGCCTCCATCTCCTCCGGGGCCTCCTTCCAGGTTAGCGATGTGGGGTGCGCTAGCATGCTATGGAGAACTCGCTTCCCTTCCTCCCGTGGGGCACTGGCCCCCGCTATGTATTTTATTATTTTTTTATTTATTGTTATTTGAGACAGGGTCTTGCTATGTAGCCCAGGCTGGCCTTGAACTCACGGTGGTCCTGTGTCAGCCTCCCCAGTGCTGGGATTACAGGTGTGCGCCAACGTGCTTGGCAGTTACTTACTTTTAATATATTTATAGTTATTTTTTAAGACAGCATCTTACTCTGTAATTCAGGCTGGCCTTAAATTCAACAGTGATGCTCCTGCCTCAGCCTCTTAGATGCTGAGATCATAGGCAGAGGGAAAGGACTTGGGCCTCCCATCCCTCAGCCCCCAGCCCAGCTCATAGATGGGCCCAGTGGCTCTCTGACTCCCAGGCAGCTGCTGCCATTGGGTGGAGGGTGGGCAGGGGCAGTGACCACCGGCCGGGTACATCTGGGCCCAGGTCTGAGGGTGATAAGCTGGCTGCACTCAGCCACTAATGCTCTGCACCCACCCGATAACGGGTCCTGCTGCCTCTCGGGCGTGCCCTGCTCTGCCCTGGCGGCCCCACCCGAGGGGGCCCTGTGGTTGCTGAGGGTGGGGTGAACGGGGCCGAGGCAGCTCCAGTTCCCTGGACACCAGGCGTCTCCATCTGTGCCTTCTGGACCCTTCTCTCTGGTTCCTAAAGGGAGAGGCGGCAGGGAGCCGGAGGCCCATCCTCATGCTCCCAAACCCTCCCTGTCTCTGCGGCCAGCCCTGCACCTCAGTCCGCCCTGCCCCTGGGGAGCTGCCGGTCTAGTTCTAGAGATGAGGACACTGGCGCTGCACAGGAGTGACTTCCCTCTGAGTCGCAGGGCCCAGTCCCTTCAGCCCTTTCCCGGGGCGGCGAGCTCCGCGCCTCCACGTGTGCGACTGCAGGGCCTTTGGGTCAGTGACTCCCTGGGTTCATTTCCCTTTCTTTCTCTTTTGGGCACTGGGGTTTGAACCCAGGGCCTCGCACCAAGCTACAGCTCTGGCCCTTTGTAGTCTCTGTTTGGAGGTAGGTCTTGCTGAGCTGCTCAGGCTGGGCTCACACTTGCGGTCCCCCTGTCTCAGCCTCTCAGAGGGCTGGGCTGACAGGTGTACACCCTCATACCTGCCAAAGTGGGCAGGAGAGGTGAGAAGAGCTGGGGCAGAGACAGCAGGAGAGACAGCGGGCCTGGCACGTGGAGGGAGGCTCGGGAGAGAACACAGCAGGACCTGGGGGAGGTGGCCCTGGGCAGCTGCCCCTGCCACCACCACCGCCACCACCACAGGGGCTTTTGGCTCCCTTTAGCCCGAGCTGCTCTGTAGCACAGGACACAAGCAGCGCTGCTCAGAGCCACCCCCACCGTGTGCCCTCTCCCCAGCCTCCCGTGTCCCTGGCCTGGTCTCCCCCCAACCCTGCCTGCCCCTCCCCCTCCCCCTCCCTGGCCTTTGTCCCCCTCCCTCCCATGGGAACTGTCCCCCTCCCCAGCCAAGCCCTGCTTTTCCTCGAGCACAGCTTCCAGGAACAGGGGCGGTGGCCATGACTCCAGCCCAACGCCCATCCATGTGGTTCTTGGAAGCCTGGCTGGGCTGGGGCAGCACCACACAGCGTCCCTTTGTCTGCACCCCCTCAGCTGGGCCACTTTCTGTGGCCCTCTGGCTGAGGCAGTTCTGCTGCAGAGTCAGAGGTCCCCAAATTGGCTGGGGCCTCTTGAATACTGACCACTTCCTCTATTTGTTAGGGAGAGAGAAACCAAGGCAGGGACTGGATGGGGTTTCCCCAGGCTCCCCAGCCATGTCAAGATGTCCCTGAGTCCTTTCCCTCTGGGCTGCAGACAGGAAGGCCCTGGTGGCCCAGTTGAGTGACAGCCTCAGCCGAGTGCCACATGCACCAGGCTTTGGTGAAAGCCCCACTGGGTGAGGTCAGTCTCCACACAGGCAGGGGTGGAAAGCACCGTGTGACCTGTGAGGGTGTCATCTGGACTGTCCTGAGCCTTTCGAGGACAGGCCTCACTGAAGGTTCTCAGAGCTGCTCCTGTGTGACCCAGGCCGAGCAGGGCATGGGGTCATCAAGGGAAGTCATCCCTCAGGGTGCCCTCGGAGGGTCAGGCGGTACAGGGTGGGGCGGGGACGTCTGGGGGGACTGAGCAGGCGAGGGTGGCTGCGGCGGAGACCAGCGGATCTGGCTAGGGTTTGTGGGTGCCTGACAGGAGTAACACCCTTTCTCTCTTGTTTCTGCTTCTCCTTGGCCTGGGCCTTTTGCAGGCCCTGGATTTAGTTCATTTGGAAACAGCCACAGCTGAAGATTGGTCACTTTGTTTTTATTCATGTATCATAATAACGCTATCATTATTATTTTTGTTTAGTTTTGCTTTGTTTAGACAAGGTCTCACTGTGTAGTATAGGCTGGCCTCGAACTCACAGGGATCCTCCTGCCTCAGCCTTCTGAGCGCTGGGCTTATAGGTGTGCACCACTGTGCCCAGCTGGACACCTTGTTTTTAAATCCTGCACCACCACCGGGGTGACGACCTCAGTATATTATGTGTTGTAGAAGGAGCTGGCTGGGCTCAGGTTTAGGGTAAGAACGGCCCCTCCACCCCAGCTGCACCCTGGTACACAGCCCCATGCCCCATGCACCCTGGCATGGAAGCGGCGCCTGGCTCGCCTGACCCTCTGCAGGGGCTCGGGCAGCCGGCCCAGCATGGCCAGGAGCAGAAGCAGGCAGACAAAGGGCGCTTTGCTATGCAGCTGAAGTCTTGAATTTGTTTTCTTTAAATTTCCTGCAGCAGGAAGAGAAGTCAGAGCCCAGTGTCCCTGGAGCGTGGATTTCAGGTGGCTCCCCAGGAGCTGTGTGTGTGGCCTCTGCGCCCTGTCCCTTCTGTCCTGGGCGATCTCAGGCACCTGTCCCTGGGGCTTGGTGGTGGTCACCGACCTCCTGGGGTCCCAGCCCTGACCCTGGGGTAGTCCCGGGTCGGCTTAAGTTATCCACTTACCCGTTGGGGTTGGCTTGGTTTTAGGGCTGCAGGGATTGGCCCTGGTGCATTTGTGTACTAAGCACAGATTCTGTCACTCAGTGACACCCCAGCCAGGTTGTTTTTTTAGTTTGAAGTTGAGGTCACCTTTCCTGTCCCTCCTCTGTGGAACAGGGAGGGCGGGTAGCACCTGGACCTCTCTGCTCCTTCCAGCTCAGCTGTTGCCCGGATGTTCAGACAAGGCTGGGTGCAGTTTCCCTGTACGCCCGGCCTGTCCCCCTGCAGGCCTTGTCAGGGAAGCCTCAGTAAACCCCAGCCCCATGCCTCCTGGCTTTCTTGGGGAGGAAGTGGCCACCCCCAGCCCTAGCCTGGCCAGCTGCGCTCTGATCTCAAATTAGAATCAGCCTCTCTGCCCGCTTTGAGCAGTGCCAAGCCGCCTTTCAGCTGCAGCCTTGTGACCGGGAGCAGAGGGCTGTGGGCGGAGGTGCAGCCTGTGCAGCCCCACAGCCCCGCAGCCCAGGACCTCGGCAGGGCAAGGAGGGGGCCCAGCAGGCACGCTGCGGCACAGACACAGCTAAATGCTTAAATTTAAAGTCTTTATCACAGTGAAAGACACATTGCAACGAATCCCCCTCAAGACACTCTCGCTTTGAAAGTGCATCTCCCATGTTCTTGCCATTCTCTGAAGCAGTGCTGGAAGCCCCATTTCCTGAGTGTCTTTACAAGCTAGGATCAAAAATGGGGTTGCTGCTCTAGCGCCGTGCAACGGAAAGGCAGCTCGTAAACACATGGTGCCGTGTCTCTATTTACCTCATTCACTGGACCCGGCACCGTGTGACTCTGGCTCTAACACAAAGTCAAAAGCACCAGGAAAGGTAACCGTTTTAAATCAGTTCAGGACATCGAGGCAGCCAGGGCAGCACAACCAGACACTCAGCAAAGGGCTCCAGAGCTGCTGCAGCAGGGAGGACGGGAGGAGCGGGTTTGGAGTAAGGGGCGAGTTCTGAGGGGGAGTCACGGCACTGGGGCTTTTACTGTCATAGCTTTTTTTAAAAAAAACTAAACAATTACCATACTTTTCAGCCACACCCCACCAAACTGCAGTTCCCAAAGTGCGCAGGTCTCTGGCGAGACCAGGGCTGAGCCCGCGAGCCAGGCCCACGGCTCAGGGTGCATCAAGGGCTGTGCTTCTCCGGGGCCTGAACTCAGCTGTCCTTTCCCACAATGCGCAGGCGCCGACTGGCTGTAGGGTGCAGGGTGACTGTGACATGAAGGACAGACTCCTGCGACAAGCTGGCATCACTCCACATTCAGCCCTGGGGCTCCCTGTCCCCTCTATTTCCTGGGCTCTGGGAGTGGGGAGGCCCTTGTCCCAGGCTCTGTGCGGCCCGGTTTTGGAGTTTCCTCTCTGTTACCTCAGTTCTCCCCAAGCATGCTGGTCCCCAGGACCCTTTCTATTTGGATAGTTGAGCTTTGAGTTTATTTTATTTTTCGGTTTTCTAAGAGAGGGTCTCACTATGTAATCTAGGCTGGTCTTGCACTCATGGTGATCCTCCTGTCTCAGCCTCCCAAGTGCTTGGATTATAGGCATGGGCCACCACACCTGCCATCCAGGAGCCTTTCTATTTGAACAGTTGAGCATTGCTCTAATGACTAGAAGAGAAGGTAGCCAGTTCAGAAGAGGCTTGACCTGACTAAGAACTGGAGGATTTGGAGACAGACATTTTTAAAAGGATCAATTCAAAGGAGTGGAGGGGCTGGGTATGTTCATGGTTATACAGGATCTGTGCTCCTGAGCCAAGCGTTTTCTACAAAGTGAGATGATTCACAGTTGTTGTGACAAACGCTAAGGAGAAAGTAGAGCAGGTGAGGCGTGGATGTGGTGAGAATCCCAAGGGGAACTTGGGTGACTCAAAATTGGCAGACGCCCACTTGTGGCATCACCCCTCAGTGGCCCTGACAGAGAGGTGTCATTGTCACGGAGCTGGAGGCAGGCCCAGGGCAGCCAGGCGTGCTGCCCAGCATCACCCCGTCTCTGTCCTCGTCGCTGGCAGGGACCGGCTCTCCATGGTGTGGCCCAGGGCTGGCGAGCACCATCCCTCCATGACAGCTGTGCCCAGCAGGGCTTGTCCCTGGCCGGAAGCGGTGGCTCACGCCTGTGGTGGGGCAGACAGCAGGCTTGGGGGTGGGAGGGAGCGCAGCAGGAGGCAGAGCCGACGGGGCGGAGGCCAGCTAGGCCTGCAGTCGCAGGGCCGCAGGGACCGCGAGGCCGTGGGGAGCCAACACTGGCCCGCTGAGATCGCTGGTCTCCAGCAGGCCCCGTGTCACAACCTGGTGACAGGTGAGGGGGACTTGTGCCCAGGGAGAGCTGTGAACTGGACATGGCTGCAGCCATGGGACGCCACAAGTCAAGTCTCTCCCCAGAAGCCAGCTGTGCTGAGGCCTCTTCTAAAGGGCCTGTGTACTGCTCACCACGGCATGACCTGTCACTCGGCCGCTGCTCTGTTGGCACCTGTGAGGTTTCCGGCTGTGTCACATCGTGGTTGAGAGGCAGACATTGGCAGTGAGCACATGGACACATAGGTTCATGTAGTGAAGCTGCATAATATATGGTGTGTATTTCGGGAAAGCAGTTCATTACAGTCAAAGACACACTGCTGTGATTCTCCTTAAAGTGCTCATTTGAACACACTTATGCCATGTCCTTGCCACTTTTTGAGGCAGTTCTGGAGTCCTCTTTCCTGAATGTCTCTATCAGCTGTGATCAAGAACACTGTGAATACTGCTGCCCAGCACCATTGAGTGAAAAGGAAGGCTGGTAAAGACACCATGGTGTGCCCTCGTCTGCCTTATTCTCTAATCTGGCACCATGTGATCTCTGGGTCTTCTCCAGAGTCAAATGATCATGAAAGGCCAACGTTGTGAATCAATTCAGGACATGGGCGCAGCCATTTCAACTCAACTAAAGACTCTCACGAAGGAGCACTTCTAGATCTGCTTCAGAGAGTGCCGAGGATGTGGGCTAAGTGCCTGAGATCCACAGGAGGATTTTGAAGATTTGTGGCAGTGTGTCTTTTACTGTAATACATTAAAATTAAACACGCACCATACTTTTTCTAACTCCTTCCCTTGTTCATCGCTGAGATTCCTGCAGCTTAGATGTTGCTCTTATTTTTAAGTATATGTTTTTTCTAATTACAAAAGTTAACCTTATTTTTTTTGAGCTAATGTTTGGCTGTGTTGCTAGGCTGGGCTCAAACTCCTGGACTCAGGCCATTTTCCTGCCTCAGCCTCATGGGTAGCTGAAACTACAGGCATGTGACACCATGCCTTGCTATATTTGAGGAAGATTGAAAAATATAGAAAAACACACAGAGGACAATTAAATACTTTGATCCTTTGTGATCCCAGAACTAACCTCTGTTAATATTTTGGGAGACATCTCTCCAGCCTTTCTTTTTATCAGTGTATATATTTACTAAAATATATTGCCGGGTATAGTAATGTAGGCTTGTGATCCCAGCACTGAGGCTGAGGCAGGAAGATCACCACGAGTTCAGACCAGCCAGGGCTCCAGGGTAAGACAGGAAAAAAGACGCTGAGCTTTCTGCCTCCGCAAAACCTTTTGGCATCCATTCTCTCCCTGTAGCTCCTCCCACATCTGAAATCCTGCCACTCTCTGACTCTGGCCAGGGTGAAAGCACCTGGCCAAGGTGCGCTTCAAGGATCAGGAACAATTCCACCAGGAAGTTCTGGGAACTCCCTGTACCTTCAGCTCACTTTTGCAGTGAACCTACAATTGCTCTGAAAAATAAGCCTCCTTAAGAGGAAACACAAAAGCTTCTATCCATGAAAGGACAGTAAACAAAAGGATGCACTAGGACAAGATACTTGACAAATGTATAAGGCATGTATTCAGAATTACAGTCCTGAATATATAAAGATCTTCTAGAAATAAGAAACAGCATTCGGGAGGGTGAGGTGCAGGATCACCGTGAGTTCCAGGGAAGCCTTGGCTACGTACAGCAAGACCTGTCTCAACAAACAAAAGAGTTTGAAAAGAGGCAAGAAGAATGCAGCCAGGTGTTTTTGCAATAGAGGAAACTTACATTGTCAGTAAGTGTATGGAAGATGTGTAACTTCATGAGGAACCAGGCAGATGTTAACAAAAGCTACCCATCAGGTTGGTGGAGAGAAAAAGACAGGAAGTCCAAGGGTTGGCGGAATGTGGGGCACAGGGAACTTTCCGGCCTGGTGGGGGTGTGAGTTCCTTACGCCCCTTAGCGCAGCAATCGGCGTGATCGGGCCAAGGGTTTATTGCTCTGGCAGGTGCTACCCAGTCAGGACTTGCCTCTGCCCTCTTGCCTGATGCCAGTTCCCCTCCTCAGGGGCACTGTGCCAGGAGGTTCAGGCCAGCACTCATTGCACTATATATATATATATATATATATTTTTTTTTTTTTTTTTTTTTTTTTTGAGGCAGGGTCTCACTGTGTAGCCAAGGCTGGCCTCGGACTCACAGAGATCCTCTTGTCTCAGCCTCCTGAGTGCTGGAATTACAGGGATGCACCACCACATGCCGTGCAAGACCAAGTTTCTGAACAGCTGCACAAGTGGGGTCAGAGCCTGCTCCCTGGGGCACAGCAGGGCGGGTGATGTCTCATGCCACGTCCCACACAGCCTTGGGCGACCTCACAGCTGTTATGGAACTTGGCACTTGATCTGAGATTGAGACTTTGTGACCCAGTTGTCACTCCCTGGGGCAACGGGCCAGGTGCAATTTCTGTGCAGTCTACCCAGTCAGGAGAGGGACCAGCAGACTGCCCCCTGCGCTGTGCTCCTGCTGTCCCTGCTCCGCAAAGGCCAGGGTGACCTCTTCCAGACATACAGTCCAGATTTGCAAGATGTCACTTGAGCCTCCACAGTTAATCCATGGAGAGATGGGGCTTCATTTACTTCCTTCCTCCCTCCCTCCCTCTCTCCCTTCCTTCCTTCCTTCCTCCGTCCTTCCTTCCGTCTTCCTTTTGTTCTTTCTTTCTTTCTTTTTTTCTTTCTTCTTCTTTCTTTGAGACAGGTCTCACTAGGAAGTACAGGCTGGCTGTGAACTCAAGGTAATCCTTCTCCCTCAGCTTCCCAAGTGCTGAGATTTACCACCACACCTGTCAAGGGCCCCATTTCCCACTGCTGAAATTGGAGTTTTTAGTTCCCCGGAACCAGCAGGAGTAAAAAATAACCGAAGTCCACTTGAACATAGAGGTGCACACCTAGATCCCAGCCCAAATGGCTGCTCCTCAGAGGAAAAAAAACAAATGGCCAATAAATACATGTAAAAATTTTTGCTGGGCAAGGTGAGGTGGTGTCTTAAATTATAACCCCAGCATTCAAGAAGCTGAGGTAGGAGGATCTCCATGAATTCAAGGCCAGCCTGGGCTACATAGTGCATTCAAAGCCAACCTGATATACATAGTGAGACCCTGGCTCAATAAACGAAAAAACAAAAATAAAAACATCCCTGGCAAGGCAGGCATGGTGGCGCACACTTGTAATCACAGCACTCAGGAGGCTGAGGCAGGAGAATTGTTGCAAGTTCAAGACCAACCTGGGCTACAAAGTGAGCTCGATGCCAGCCTGAACTGCATAGGGAGACCCTGTCTTAAAAGGAAAAAAAAAAAAAATCACTGGGCAATAGAGAAATGCAAATTAAAACAACACTGAGAATCCAACTTACCCCAGAAAGAATGGCCGTCATCAAGAAATCAAATTAAAAAAAAGAAATCAAATAATAACAAGTCCTGGTGAGGCTGCGGGGAAATAGGAGCCCTTCTCCACCGCTGGTGGGAATGTAAACTAGCACAAGTATTGTGCAGGGTCTCAGCTAAAAGTAGAAATTCCGTTTGACCCAGCTCTTCTCCTTCCAGGACTCTTCCCAAAAGAGTTACAGACATCACATGACGGTGATCCATGTGCACCCTTGTTTGGAGCCACACAACTCATAACACCTGAACCTGGGAAGCTGCTTATGTGTCTATCAACAGGTCGAGGAATAAAGAAATGTCATGTTTACACACAGTGGAGTACTACTGAGCCATAAAGATAACTTTGAGTAGGAAATGGATGAACTTTGAGACCATAATGTTAACCAAAATAAATCATAGCTGAGCATGGTGGCACAAGCCTGTAATCTCAGCACTTGGGAGGCTGAGGCAGGAGGATCACCAAGAGTTCCAGGCCAGCCTGGGTTACATAGTGAGACCCTGTCTCAAACAAACAAACAAACAAATGTTTTGAGGGACCATCACACCAGTTCTTATTCCTGCCAACGGTGTATAAGTTTCTATTTTCTCTGCCTCTTCACCAATAAATTTTCTGGCTTGTGTTTGTTTCTTTATTTGCAGTTCTAGGAATTGAACCCAGGGCCTTTGCACTGAGCTGCATTTTCAGCCCTTTTCATTTATTTCTTAAAATTTTGAGTCAGGGTCTCTCTAAATTAGTTACTAAATTGCCCTGGTGGGACTTGAACCTGTGATCTTCCTGCCTCAGCCTCCTGAGTGCTAGGATTATAGGCCTGTACCACCACACCTGCCTGGCTTTTTGATAGTAAGCAAAAATGTCACTTTGGAAAGAGCCAGTCATTTGTGCCATACAAGTACCACATGTGGATTCTAGGACACACAGAGGTACAACATCAAGCCCAGTGTCCTCGGAGCTGGTGAACCTCTAGCCATACAATGCTCAGGATCCCCCAGAACTGGGGCCAGGACCTTGCTAGTGCCAAAGCAGCACGCCACCACATCCCCGCTGCTCATGTCACTGCCAGGGGAATCCTGTCCCCGGTCCTGTCCTGAGGGCTGAAACAAGAGGGCAGGGCTGGTTTTCCCTGCACCCAGCAGCTCCCAAAGTCCATGCACAGCATGGGGTCCCGGCCAAGCTGGGGAGACAGGAGACATGGGGAGGGGCAGGCAGGGACAAGCTGTGCTGACAGCCCTGAGCCTGGCCAGGCTGCTCCTCAGGCTGGGGAAGTTGTCATCTGTCCTGCATGTGGAAACCCAGTCACCCCAGTGACTCTCACATGGGATTCAGTGTGTTCAGGCAGAAGTGGGGGCTGTGACCCAAGGTCAGCTGCTTGGACAAGACCGTGGGCTGGTTGCCACAAGCCTGCCCACATCCACATCTCTCAGGGGACAGTGCCTGCCCCATGTGCAGGACCTGGGGACAGAGAGGAAGGCGGAAGGCGGTGTCCGGGCCAGCAGTGGGTGCTGGGACCTGTGCAGCTGTACTGAGCCCAGAAGAGTTGAATGCTCTGTCACTGAGATTCTTTTTTTTTTGAGACAGGGTCTCACTACACAGCCCAGCCTGGCCTCAAACTCATGGCAATCTTCTTGCCTTAGCTTCCTGAGTGCTGGGATTATAGGTGTGCACCATCACGCCTGGCTTCATTGAAATTCTTAGTTATTTTTTAAACACGGGAACCCCAAAGTATGTATGTTGTCCTGGTGGCACCTCTTCCATGGTGGTCCACAGGACTACTCACTAGGGAAGGCCTGACAGGACCACACCACACCCAGGTGACTCCGCACCTCTGAGGTCTGCAACGGCCTGGACTTGGCTTGACAAAGGCTCATGTGCTGGAAGATGGCTATGGGCCTAAAACCATGCCTGTAATCCCAGCACTCAGGGAGGCCGATGCAGGAGGATCCCAAACTCACCTGGGCAATTCAGAAATTTAAGCGAGACCCTTAGGCAGGGTGTGGTGGCACATGCCTGTGATCCCAGCACTTGGGAAGCTGAGGCAGGAGGATCCTTGTGAGTTGAGATCAGCCTGGGCTACAAAGTGAGCTCAAGGCCAGCGTGAACTGCATAGCAAGAGCCTGTCTCAAAAAGGTTAAAAAGAAATTTAAAAATAAGTGAGACTCTATCTGAAAATAAAGATATTTAATAAATAAATGTGAATAAATGAACAAATAAATAAATCTAGGGCTACAGCTCAGTGCAGAGACCTTCGGTTCAGTCCTAGTACTGGATGCATAGGTGCTTGAGGATAAGGTCATCCCTGGTCACCTTTGGAGACCACTGGGTATAAACAGCAAGGCCAGCCTGGGGTGCAGCTGGCGGTAGAGCACCTGCCTGGCAAGCGCCAGGCCCTAGGCTCTCTCCGGACCACAGAAAGAAATTTTAAAAGTGGGCCTGGACCAAGTCCTTCTTGCTGCTTGTCCCTCACATGGGCTCCTGCCACGATCCCACCTATGATGCTGCAGAAAGCCCTGGTCAGTGCTGGCCACAGCCGGCACTGCGAACCTCCTGAACAACCACTTTTCTTTCTAAGGCTCCCAGACTTGGGCATTCTGTTATAAAAACAGGAAACAAGCGACTGCAGCTTTTGCCAGACCTGTCACAGCCCTGACTCATCACAGAGCTGTTTGCCTGCTTGTGCCACTCTGTAGCTGGACTGTGAACTCCCAAGGACAAGGCTCTCAGTGCGTGAACTGAGCTAGTTACCAAAGACTGCATACCAACACTGTTTTCTAGTGGCAAAGGAAAGCAAGCCAGATGATTTCTGACTGTAAGGAGCTGGATTTTTTTTTCTTTTTTTTTTGAGACAGGGTCTTCCCGTACAGGCTGGCCTCAGATTTGCAGTGATCCTCCTGCTTCAGCCTCCTGAGTGCAGGGATGACAGAAGTGTGCCACTGGGTATGGCTGTAAGGACTTGGACTTTATCAGAAAAACACATGTTAAAGTGATCTTGGTTTTCATAAAACAAGGGTCAGCCAGGTGTGGTGTTACACACTTATAATCCCAGCACTCAAGAGGCTGAGGCAGGAGGCTCACCATGAGTTCAAGGCCAGTTTAGGCTACATAGTGAGTTCAAAGCTGGCCTGAACTACATAGGGAGATCCTATCTTAAAAAAACAAAACAAAAAAAAGACTGGGGCCAGTTTGTGGCTGAACTCCAATACTGCCGTTTCTCTCAGAACACACTGACATTTGTGGCATAGTTACTGTTTTCCGGGATTGGGCCTCTTGCGAATTATCTAAGAGACTCAGCTGTGGAGTGTTCCAGGGCCTCCACATGAAGGTCCATCTTTCTTCCACAAAGTCCTTACTGGGTTTGGTCCTGGGAAGGAAAGGCTGGAATAAGAACTGGGCAAAAAAACCCTCTATATGGGCCAGATGTTGTGGCATATGCCCATAATCCCAGCACTTGGGATGCTGAGGCAGGAGGGTTTCAACAAGTTCAAGCCAGCCTCAGTTACACAATATGTTCAAGGCCAGCCTGCACTACACAGTGAGACCCTGTCTCAAATACCCACTCCACTCTCCCCAAAAAGAGAGAAAAGCTCTGTATGGAGCAGCCAGAGACTAGGACCAAAAGGCCAAAGAGGATCTGGACTGTGGATTAGGACTAGGAAAATCTTCACCCTCATGTGACCCACGTGTGATGTGGTAGAAACCAGACTGCATGTCTCCTACTGTGTCACTTGCTGCCTGTGTGATTGTGGCTGCACTTCTGAACTTGTCCAAGAATGTGTCTCTGTGTGTTTGTTTGTTTTGGAGACAGGGTCCTGTATGTTGCCCAGGCTGGTCCTGTGGGCACATGGGATTCTCCTGCCTCATCTTCCCAGTAGCTGGGACTATAGGTCTCCACCACTCTAGGCTGAAACTTCTTTCTCACGGTTAGTGAGGGGACAGTAGTGGCATCTGTGTCATCCTGAGCTCGCTCTGGAGATTAACCAAGGCAGTGGACAGTGGCTGTGAGGCTGCACACGAGGCTAGGGCCTTGGCTGTGGGTTGGGGGCTGCCAGTTTCCAGGAGGCCCTCTCAGCTCTGCTCTGCAGTGTTCTTTAACTTTAGTCTTTTCCAGAAATATTTATGCCCATGGTCTCACCTTCAGGCTTAGTCCCCGATACTCGTTTCCCCTCCTTATTCCTAACAGAACCCCATTTGGTTTGGGGCCACTGTATCCAGCCAGGCCCGGAGCAGGTCATGCGCACCTGTGCTCTGTCTTCCCAGCCTGCCTTGCAGCAAGAAGACCATGTGACTGGCTCCAGCCAATGGAGCTCAGAGGGGGGGATGCTCTAGGATGGTTGCCTTCTGCCCCTGAGGCGTGGAGCTGCAACACAGACACACACTAACACACACACATGCAGCACACGTGCACAGTTGTGGGGGAAAGGCTAAGCAATCCCAGGGATGCCAGGCCTGACATTACTGAGTGCCAATGCATCCTGCTTCCAATCTTTATTACATGAGAGAAAGACCACTATTTGCTTAAGTGTCTTATAAGTCAGGTCTTCAGCCGCCTACAGCCACATTTATTTCTGACATATTTATTTTTATTTATTTTGGCTTTTCTAAACAGGTCTCATGATGTAGTTCAGGCTGGCTTTGAACTTGTGGTGATCCTCCTGCCTCAGCCTCCTGAGTGTTGGGATTACAGGTGTGCACCACCACACCTGGATCCTGACGTTTATTTTTTCCTTGGCTCTCCCCTTCCTGCCTTCATTCAGGACTCTGACCCTGGTGCTCCTGGGTGAGGGGATGGTCTCTTCTTTCATTTTTGCTTTAATTTTTAATTTTTATGAGACTATGTTTGCAGTGAGTAGTGGTTACATCCCTCACAGGGAATTGGCACAAGTTCACAGCACTGTGTACGTCCCTATCGCTTTCAAAGGGGGGTTCCCAGCACACACAGGACTCAGAGGGGGATGAGGTTTCCGCAGGGACCAGACACCCTCACCGACACGCAGCATGCCTGCCCTTCCTTCCTCCCCAGCCCACTTGCCACCAGCCAAAAAATAAAAGCAGCAAGTTCTGGGGGCCATGGTCCTGCACCAAGGGGCTGCGTGGGGCACAGTGGTATAGCACCGCCTAGGGCTCCATCTCCCCTACACCCCAAAACCAAACCCCGCGCTGAGCTGAGGCCCAGCTGTGCGACCCGGCAGAGTTCCCGTTTCCTTCTAGGGCACCCCGCGGGGAGCACCTCACCTCCAGTTAGTGGGTGCTGTGCTTGCCCACCTCCCCACAGAGCACACCGCCCATCAGGACCCTGCCCCGCTTGGGCCGGGAACCATTGCTCTCTGTGGCCTCCTGCACATCCTACCTGGCAGACACAAATGCATCTGCAGCCTGTGCTAAATATTTTGTGCTATAAACTTTTGTGAGACAGGATCTCGCCAGGCAGTTCTGGCTCGCCTTGAACTCACTATGTGTTCCAGGCTGGCCGTGAATTCACAGCAATCCTCCTGCCTCCGCCTCACCAGTATTATACCATGGTTACCACCATGCCCAGCTAGCAATGAATAATGTACTACATTTCATTTGGCTGTAATTTTCTTTTCTGTTGTTTTGGGGTTTTCTGAGACAGGTTCTTGCTATGTAGCCCAGGCTAGCCTCAAATGGCCATCTGCCTGCTTCAGCCTCCTGAGTGCTAGATTACATAGGTGTGTACTACCATACCTGGTTTACATGGTGAGTTTGAGGCCAACCTGAACTACATAGTGAGATCCTGTCTCACAAAACCTAAGAAGATTTCACAGCGTGACAGCCACTGACCAGGAGGAGCAGGTGGCTGTGGGCAGCTGCGGAAAGAGGGCTCTAGGCAGGGAGCATGGGGTTCGCCTGCCAGGCCCCTCAGGCCTTGTTCTCAGACCCTAATTTAGATCAAGGCCTGGCCCCAAAAGGATTTAATCACTTTCTGTCTTTGTATCTGCATCATAGTTTGATTTTGTTTGTGTTTCTTTGACTGCCGCCTTTTTCTTCAGAAACCTTTAGGCTATTTATCGGGCTTATTTTATTTCTCTTTTTATCTTTCACTATAGAGAGGCCCCACACAGCAAGCACCTGGGGCTCTGCAGGATTTTTCCTGCCCCTGAGGCAGTGGCAGGGGAAGTCCTTGATCTTGACCCAGACTGTGGAGATCTGTGGGGGGCTGCACCTTCAAAGTGACACCACCCCAGGGCCTGGAACCAGGGGCTTCCAGAGTGAGGCAGGGCCTCCTCAGAAGAGCCTGCAGCTCAGGGAGGCCCCAGGGTTACCAACAGGGTCATCATCAGTCAGGTGCGTGCTGGGAATCTCAGTACTCTGGGAGGCTGAAGGAAGATGAAGATGGTCCCAAATTTGAGCCCAGCCTGGGCAATTTAGCAATTTATTTAAGACCCTGTCTCAAAATAAAAACATGGCCCTGGGTTCAATCCCTAGTACCACTAAATCAATCAATATATCAATAAATATAAATAAAAATAAGGCCAGGTATGGTGGTGCACATCTGTAATCCCAGCGCTCTGGAGGCTGAGTCAGGAGGACGACCACAAGTTCGAGGCCAGCCTGGGCTACAAAGTGAGCTCGAGTCTAGCCTGAACTGTATAGTGAAACCCTGCCTCAAAAAGATAAAAAAAAGGTGAAAGTTACCAAACCATGCATGGTACATGATGCCATTTACGGGAAAACTCTCAGGTAAAAATAGTACAATCTGTTTCCCATAGGCTTATATAGAAACGAAAGAATGGAAATGTGTGTATTTTTTTTTCAAGTTTAGCACAGTCACATCAAACCTATTGTTTTTTGTTTTTATGATGGCAAAGTTTCACATTTACTAAAGGTAGGAAAAAACAGGCTCTGTAGGGGGCCAAGTAAAATAAGAAAAAAGGAAGGAAAAAAATACACCCCACAGTGCAGGCGAGCAAGAGACAGGACGGCCACGTCAAACCTGCTGTTACATGAGATGAAAAGAGACCACCTAGGGATGGCATGTCTGCCCTGACCCTAAGAGACCACACTGGAAACCAAAGTGGAGTCACTCTTCCAAATGTCAAGCCTAAAGTGGGGCGTGGTGGTGCATGCCTATAATGTCACTGCTCTGGGAGCTGAGGCAGGAGGGTGACAAGTTCAAATACAGCCTGGACAACTTAGTAAAGGAGGGAGACTTAATCCCAAACTAGGGGGTGGAGGTGTACTCAGACTCCAGTGGGGAAGAGGGGGCAGTCAAATTTAAGCTACTACTGGGATTTTTCTTTCTTTCTCTTTTAATTTTGTGTGTGTGTGTGTGTGTGTGTGACACTGGGGCTTGAACCCAGAGCCTTTGCAATGAGCTACTCCCCAGCTCTTTTATATTTTCTATTTTGAGGCAGGGTCTCACTAAGTTGCCCAGGCTGGGTTCAGATTTGTGATCCTCCTGCCTCAGCCTCTTACAATGCTGGGATTGCAGGCATACGCCACCATGCCAGGCTTACCTGGTCTTCTGAGAAATAGGATTAGAGAGAAAAGAGCCAAAGTTCTCAAACAGGCCAGTGTCACTCACATGAAAATGAAAAGAAATAATCTGATGTCAACTCATCCAATAAGATATTTTCCTACTATTCTGTCTCCCTGTCCCTGCCTTACAAGGGAAATAACTTCAGAGCGTCCAATCCATTTTTGTTTTTTCTTTCTACTGCCTTTAAAACCTTCTCTGTCTATAAAAGCAGCATCCTCTGCTCAGACCACCAAAACCTGTATTCTAAAGGTGGGTAACAGGAAACAGAGCGATACTTTTCTGTAAAAGGAAAAGGACTGAAAGATGTCGGAGAAGGGAAGGGAGCATAAAAAGAATCAAGGTGCGTTATGCCCATGGTCCAACGCTCTGTGAAGAATGTAATCATTGTGTGCTGCAGATGTGGACTACAAAAATAAAAATGAAACATTCAAGAGGCTGAGGCAGGGCCAGGGGTGTAGCTTAGCAGCATAAGTGCCTGCCTGGCAAGCACAAGGTCCTGAGTTCGATTTTTTTTTTTTTCCTTTTTTGGTACTGGGAATCAAACTCAGGACCTTGTGCTTAGCAGGCAGGTGCTTGTGCCACTGAGCTATATCCCCTGCTTGAGTTGAATTCTCAGTACCAAAAAAACAAGAGAGAGAGCCCGAGGCAGGAGGATCACTGCAAGTTGCAGACCAGCCTGGGCTACATAGTGAGTTCAAGGCCAGCCTCAACTGCATAGCAAGACCCTGTCTCAAAAACAAAAACAAACAAACAAAAAAGAATCAATGGACTCCAGCAGTGTGGTGGCACATGCTGTGTCAAAGAAAAAAAGCCAAGAGAGGGGATGGAAATACCCACGTGAACAGCCAGATCAAGCCTCATCTGCGTAATTTGAATCTCTGAAGGGACCCAAGAGAATCCTCTTGTATGCTTTTGCCAGTTTCAGGCCTATCATTTGCAATCAAGTATCCTAATACATCACAGCCCTTGGCTTGTGTCTGTCTGATGAAGACATCATGTAGGAGGAACTGCGACCATTAGCATTTATTGAACACTTTTTATACGTAGAAATTACAGTAAATTTAAATTTTTTCAGTATTGGGAGTGAATCCAGGACCTTAGGCTTGCTCTACCCTGAGCTACATACCTAGCCCTTTTTCTGTTTTTTATTTTGAGACAGGCTTATTAAATTACCTAGGCTGAGCCAGTGATATACTCACTCAGTGGCACAGTGCCTGCCTGGCAAGTGCAAGGTCCTGAGTTCAATTAACAAGAAATAAATTACCTAGACTGGCCTTGAACTCTTGACCCTCCTGCCTCAGCCTCTGCAGAAACTGGGATTGCAGACATGAACTGCTATGCCTGGCTTAATTTTAATTTTTAGGAGTAGGGGTATAGCCAGGTGTGGTTGTGCGTGTCTATACTCTCAGTACACAGCAGGTTGAAGCAGGAGAATCTCAGCAAGTTTGAGGCCAGTTTGGGACACGTAGTGAGAACCTGTCTCAAAACAAAACAAAACAAGTTATTTTATGAGTTAAACAGTTCTATAAAATTTGTTACATAAAACAGCTGTGTTTTATAACTTAAACACATTTCCAGCTTCTCAGAGGCAACCACTTGTGACTTCTCAGCTGATTCTCTGTGTTTTATGTTTGAGGCAGGGCCTTGCTGAGTTGCGCAGGATATCCTGGAACTCAGGACCCTCCCGCTTCAGACTCCCGAGAAACTGGGGTTGCACGTGCACACCTCCTGCCTGGCTTCTTTGCTTGCTTTGTGTTGTGTTGTTTTGTTTTAGTAGCCCTGGCCCCGGCCTTTCCTTATTTTTTATTTTGAGACAAGGTCTCATAAAGTTGCTCAGGCCGGATTTGAACATGAGAGCCTCCTGCCTCAGCCTCCCAGCATGCTGGGGTTACAGGTGTGCGCCGCCACACCCAGCTAGCTGAGTCTTTTTGATGTTGACTTTTCACACTTGGCTCCTCCCCCACCCCACCCCCACCTGAATTAGTTGTAATTTTGCTCGGATACACTGTCCTGCCTTTGTTGGGGGCATTCGCAGTTGAGTCCGAGGGAGGGCACTGTCACAGCGGCCTCCTGCACCTCCTGTTTCCCTAGAGTTAATAATTGTCTCACTTTCGTTTGTTTAGTTTTCCGTGTATTGGTTACTAATCAACACCCAACTCTGCTCCACTCTTGTGAACCTCATGAGTCCCTCAATTCAAGACACCCAGTCCCATCTTCCAGAACAGATCTCTGAAGAAACTTTGCTTTGGTCCAGACCAGTATCCTCTAGGTCATGGCAACAGCTGTTATATCCCACTAGTGAGCCAGGACCTGTGTGTGTGTGTGTGTGTGTGTGTGTGTGTGTGTGTGTGTTTTGTTGTATTTTTTGAGACCTTTATTGTGTGTGTGTGTGTGTATGTGTGTATTTTGTTGTATTTTTTGAGACATGGTCTCATTAGGTAGTTTAGACTGGCTGGCCTGGAGCTCAAGGCAATCCTCCTGCCACAGCCTCCCAAGTGCTGAGAGCACAGGCATGCACCACCACACCACGCACCTTCCCAGAGGTTTGCGGAAGACCTAAAGGTCTTGAATGCACATTCATCACCCACCTGCCAGCCTCCACCCTCTCCTTCCGTCTGTGGCCCTAGGCAAGGGAGTCACTTCTCAGTGTCCCCCACAGAAACAGAAAAGCTGCTCCCCAGCCCCACCAGTGGGGGAAGCTGGCATGGGACCTCATTCTGTCTTGAGCTCCAGGGGCTCTGGGCTGTTTCTGTGACACAAATTCCAGCCCTGCCCCATGCCCAGGCCTGCCTGGGGCCCTGGAGGCTGCGATAAGCCCGGCTCCTCCTGTGAATCCTGCAAACCCCTTCTGAGGTTTGGCCTCCTTCCAGCCGAGCACTCAGGTGCGGGCGCGGTGTCCTGGCCTGAGACCTGCCCAGCACACCCGCATTGTCAGCTGCCTGGGGTCTCCCAGAGGTCAAGGAGGCCGTCCTCTCTGGGCAGTTCATCACCATCATCTTTTTTGTTTGTTTTTTTGAGACAGGGTCTCACTACGTAACCCAGACTAGATGTGAACTCGAGGGGATCCTCCTGCCTCAGCTTCCCAAGTGCTGAGTTACAGTGTGCACCACCACACCCAACTCAGTCAGCCATCATCTTTAAGCAGGGGCAGAGGAATGCCTCGGCCCTGCAGGGTCGTAGGGCCGTCCTCTGAGTGCCAGCAGGGTTAGCTTCTTTTTTTATTTTTATCTTTGGTACTAGGAATCAAACTCAGGACCTTGAGCTTGCCAGGCAGGCGCTTAGGCCACTGAGCCATATCCCCAGCCTCAGGTTAGGTTCTTAGGTGTAAATTCAATCCTGCGGGAAGCTGTGAAACAGAAAAGTTTGTTCTAAGGCTCTGTATGAGGACACAGTAGGGCCTCCCCACCAGCTCCCCTCTGCAGAAGAGGTGACCCCAGGGATTGCTTCCTTCCTCCTGTGCCCCTTGGCCATGCCAAGCCCACACCTGCCGGGAGCCAGTGCTGCCGGACGTGGGCCCTGGCTCGCAGAGGCCGGTTGTGTAAGGGCCTGGCAGCCCTTCTGGCCCGGTGGGTCCTGCCTGCAAGTTGCAAACTGCTCTTGGAGGAGCAGCTGCTAGAACCCAGCCCTGGAGGGCGGTGATGGGGGTGGCTCCCACAGGGACCTGGCCCAGCCCTGTCCCCCGGAGGATGTCCCCTGGGGACCTGGGGTCCCTGCAGCCTACGGCCCTCTTTTGCTGCTAAAACCGTCCTGTGGCCCAGCCCCAGCTGTGCACCCAGAGACCCTGGGCTCCCACGCCTGCTGGTTCTTTCCTGTCCTTGCCCTCCACACGACCCTGCTGCCTCCGCCTGGGTCCCGCTTGCTTCCCTGTCGCTTGGTGTCTCCTTCGTTTGCTTCAGGCCTCCCCTCCCCACTTCTTCTTTCTCTTCCTCTTGCTTCTGCTTCCTTCTAACTGCTCCTTCTCCCTCCCCGAACCGTGTTACACGGGCCTGGGACCCAGCCTGGGGGGGAGGCAGTCACCGACCCGCAGCTGCATGCGGCTGGGCTCTGCCAAATGGGAAGTGTGAAATCCATTGATCCTCTGCCGCCGTCCACAGTGGCTATGGAGCTCAGAGGTGAGCTGAATTCCGTTCACTTATAGAAGGACCTACTGTTTTTCCTTCAGTTCATTTGTTACTTTATTTCTTTACTGAGGTACAGGGGATTGAATCCAGGGCCCACAGCCTCAACCCATTTGTCTTTAAAAAAGTTTTTTTTAAATGTTGAGATAGGTTCTTATTGAGTCACTAAGTTGCCCAGGCTGAACTTGAACTTGCAGCCCTCCTGCCTCAGCCTCCCAAAGTGCCAGGATTACATGTGCACCACCATGCCCTGCCAGTTACATATTTATTAAGCCCCTGTCAGTTACATATTTTCTGGACATCAAGGTAGGTTCTGGGGTATATAGAGAGGAATGGGAGACACACACTGACCCCTACAACTGCCCCGCAGAATTTTTTTTTTTTTTGGTACCAGAAATTGAACTCATGACCTCATGCTTGCCAGGCAGGCCCATATGCCGCTGAGCTATATACCCAGCAAAGAATTGTGGACCAATGAACCAGTTCCTCATAATGTCAGGATCCAAATTCCTGGTGGTAATTTTTTTTTTTTGTACCAGGAATTGAACTCATGATCTTGTGCTTGCCAGGCAGGCGCTGTTCCACTGAGCTATATCCCCAGCCCTCCAGCACAATTTCTGTGAAGGGTTTCAAAACAGTCATACTCAGCTGGGTATAGCACTGAATCAGAGGCCAGCCTGAACTACGTAGGGAGGCCCTGTCTCAAAAAACAAAAAACAAGAAAAAGAAGAAAAAAAGGTATAAATTGGAATAACAGAGCCCGAAAGATTGAAAAAGCAACGAAAAGCAAAAAGGTAACAATAAATCAAAGAATTAAGAAGCTATATACAGATATATATTCACCTCTAACAGCAAACATGAAGCAACTAAGTGTCCAGCAACGAGATGAGAACCAGAGATCAGGAGCCTGATGCAGGGCGAGGCTGTGTAGAATCCACTGGCGAACCCCACAGCTCCTGAGTGGGCCCATCCTCAAAACGTTACCTGAGTGCAGAATATGAAATAGAGGCCCAGAGGCCGGCCGCGTGCCTGCCCCTTAGCAGTGCAGCCTGTGTGTGCACAAACAGAAAAGCAGAACAGAAAGATTGCAAGGTTATAGAGGGGAATGCTGGCAGAAACACTGAAAGGACACCCAGGATTGCTGGCAGATTTGTTTACCTGGACCGGAACCGATGGGGATCATTCCCAGAATAGCAGGCCCTGGTCTCTGGTGATCCAGGGTTTGTATGGAATAAGCCAGCAGGAAGTACAGAGGCAGAATGGCTTGTCAGTTGGGGACTGGTTTATACACTGTGCATCTCAGTGACCAGCCGTTTCTAAGAGACAGGAGCAGCCAGATCTGGGACAGGAACTATCACCTGGACAACTACGGGACTGAAGTATACTGGGGGTAGGGCACATTTTCTGCTACAAGACTTGTTTTCTCTTTAATCCTGCCACTTAGGGCCGGGGATATAGCTCAGTGGCACAAGCACCTGCCTGACAAGTGCAAGGTCCCGGGTTTGATTCTTGGTACCAAAGAAAGACAAAACAAAAATTCTACCCCTTGGGAGGCTGAGGCAGGAGGATCACTGTGAATTTAAGACCAGCCTGGGCTACACAGTGGAATTCAAGGCCAGCCTGAACTACATAGTGAGGCCTTAATCTCAAAAAACCAAAATAAAATAATAAAATAAAATGTCCTTTGCCAGGTGTGGTGGTGCACGCCTGTAATCCCAGCACTTGGGAGGCTGAGGCAGGAGGATTATTACGAGTTCGAGACCAGCCTGGGCTACAAAGTGAACTCAAGGCCAGCCTGAACTGCATAGTAAGACCCTGTCTCAAAAGAACAACAACAAAAATCATTTAATGTCTTCACATTGTTTTTATAAAATTTCTCTTTACAGAGAAGTTAAGATGTGGGTAAGAGTTTAGAGCTGGGTGGAAAATACCATGCACACCATCTCCTCACTCTCTGGGAGGCCCAGCTGGGCCCCTGCCTGTGCCCTGCGGAATTTCAGGGAAGCAGCAGGGCCAGCCCTACAGTGAGCCATAGCAGGCCCCACGCTGCTCCCCCAGCTCAGGGCTTTATCTCTGTGTGATCCACACAGCACAACGGCCACGAGTCACGGTATTATCTCCACCCTCCAGGTCGGGAGCTGGGTAACTCGCCCAGGCTCACACGGTGGGGAGAGCAGAGCCAAGCTCGAGCCTCTCCCTGTACCTCTGGGCTGTGCAGCAGCAATGGGCTCAGCACGTGGCCTGCTGTGCCGTGGAGCATGCCACCTTACCACTCTGGTCTGGTCACTCTTGGGTAACAAGGGGAGGGGTCCTGCAAAGAACAAGGCCTCTGGATTTGAACTCAGAGCTCCTCACTGGTCTAACCAGTGCAGAGGGTGGGGGGCCTGTCCTCCACTGACCCCCCCCACACCTCCATCCCTCACGTATCCAGCAGTCCATGCCTTACTCATCCATCCAGAGTGGCTTAGTACGCAGGGACCCTGGGTTCAGTCCCCAGCGCTGCGGAAACAAACCATTTCTCCATCCACCTATTCACCGACCATCCATCCATCCATGTGTCCATCCGTCAGCCGCTGCCCGTCCACCTGTCCTCCACCCATCCCCACCCATCTGTCAGTTCAGCATGCACCTGCTGAGCCCCACCTGTGAGCCCAGCTCTGCGCTGACCCCAGGATTCCACTAAGACACAGCCCGCTGAAGCAGAGAGAGGAGCACATCAGCAGACAGGCACGACGCACCCATTCCCGCCTGGGTCACCTGCCACAGAGGACAGGCTGGCCGTGCTGTCGAAGGCATCGATTGCATGCAGTTTCTCCTGTCTTTGTCACTGTTTGAAGTTCCCTTAGCTGGCGACAAGTTCCAGAGGACGGGGCCTTTTTCTCACGCACCTCTGCGCCTCACAGGGCTTTGCACCCTGCCAGGGAGCACAGGTGGTCCCTCCTGTGTACTGAGCCACCTGGACGGCTGGTGCTGCAGGCACCGCAGCAGACACTTGCGGAGCTGCACGGAGGCCCCAAGAGGTGGTGGTGGGAAAGAGACAGCTGGGGCAGCGCAGCCCTGGCAGCGCAGCAGGGAGGGATGTGTGCTTTCTCCGGAAAGGTGTCACAGAACTGCTCAATCCAAGAGCACAGGAGCCCAGCAACCCAGAACAAAGACGAGTGAGATGAGGGCTCAACAATGCCCGGAGCGAGGGCCGGGGAACGGGGCAGCCCTGACTCCATGGGGAGCCAGACGCAGCCAAGGTGAGTCCCAGAAAGATGGCGGTGGTGTGTATCTTTAGACTCCACCAGTTTCAAAGAGACAGAGTTTAAAAAACACTGTATTCTTGTCCAGAGCAGTGATCCATCCTCCCAGGAGGCTGACGCAGGAGGATCCTTTGAACTTGGCAGTTGGAGGCCAGAGCCCGGGCTATATAGTGAGTTCAAGGCAAGTTTAAACTACATAATATGACACTGCCTAAAAAAAAAAATTAAAACACTAATAATGTGTCTCCTACAACTTGGCCTAAGTGAAGAGTGACCAGATGAGGGCAAAGATGACAGAGGGTGAACGTGGTGGCGCACACCCATAATCGAAGCGCTCGGAAGGCTGAGGCAGGAGGATCGCTGTGAGCTTGAGGCTCTGCTGCGTATGGAGACCCTGTCTCAAAAAACCACAAAAAAAAATGGAGGCAAGGACACTCATCACAGCCTTGTTAAAATGACCAAAAATGGGAGAAACTTTGTCTAGTCAAGGAATGGGTACATAACAATGATTTACCCACATGTGGAATACTATGGGCTTTTAAAATGCATGTGTGGACTTATTTGTAGCCTTGGAAAGAATACTCACACTAGCCTGGATGTGGTGAGCTACACAGCGAGACCCTGTCTCAAAAACAAACAAAGAAACAACACGTTTCCTAACAGTATGTTTGATGTTGCTCTATTCTGACGAGTAAAACGTGTCTGTTGTCTCTGGTCCGTGGGCCCATGATGAGTTTTTCCTGCTTTTTGCCCCCTAAACGCTGCAGCAACATGAAGGCCAGGACAGCACACACGAAACCTAAGCACACGTGACCAGGACTGGGCTGCTCCGTGGGGCACGTGCTGCCCCGGCGTGGGGAGTGAGGTACGGGGACCAGCACATCCCATCCCAGGCAGCCTGGGCCCCGGGGAAAGGTCGCACTTGCCCTCAGTCCCCACAGGGAACCAGAGCTTCCGGCCTTGCAGGAAGCAGGCGACATGGTCAGCTCAGCGTCTGTCCCGCACTCCCTGGGCTGCGCCCCTGTGTGACCTCAGCGTGGCTGGCTCTGTGCTGCCTCAGCGGGGCAGAGAGCCGGGCCGCCCTTCCACAACACAAGGAACAAAGACGCCCAGGAGCGCGAGGGCGACAGACCCTGCTCGGGGGACCCTTTCATGTCAATTCCCACTCAGGGGGTCCTTCCTACAACAAGCTTCTACCACTGTAATGATAATAATCTCATTGTTTTCCCCTCCTGATAGAACACCTGAAGGATGCGATAAAAATACATAGCTGGAGCTGGGTATGGTGGCGCACACCTGTAATCTCAGCACTCAGGAGGCTGAGGCAGGAGGATCGCTGTGAATTCCAGGCCAGCCTGAACTATATAACAAGACCTTGTCTTAGAAGACCAAAAAATGTAGATAGATGTAGAAATACTGTTTTTCTCTTACTATTTTGTTGTGAAATTCTTACTTTTTTCACACAAAAGTAAAAAGAATCAAAGTTTTATTTTAAGGATTAGAATTGAACAGGATGTTGTCACTGAGCTGTATCTCCAGCCTTCTTTATTTTTCCTTTTTTTGGGTATGATGGGGTCTCACTATGTAGTCCAGGCTGGCCTCAAACTCACAGCAATCTTCCTGCCTCAGCCTCCCAAGTGTGGGGATTACAGGTGTGCGCCACCACACCTGGCCTTAAAAGTCCAATTGTAAAATAACGATTCTCCTCATCTCTTGTCTACTCGTCTTTATGTTTTCTTCGGCACCTCAGCTGGGTACTGGCTGTTTGTGCAGCTCATTCCTCCGAGACCTGAGAAAGCTTCGGTCACTGTTCCCTCCCATCTGCTTGCAAAGTCCCAATGTGTCAGGCTGCAGCTGGCCACTGCCCTGACAGACCCCCAGCTGAGCCTGCAGGCCACAGCCTCCCCTTCAGCCGAGAGACCAGGTTCCCGTTCCTTAGCGGCCCCCGCTCCCCGGAGCCATGGGATCTCTCTGCTCTGCCAGCCCTGTCTTCCAAAATCCCCAGAACCTTCTTGGCAATTATGTCCAGCAGTAGAATTCCCTAGAATCCCAGGGCCTTGTTACGAGGGGCAGCACAGTTAGGGCTGGGGTGAGACTCGGTAGCCAGGGGTATGAATCTTCAACATTCAAAGCAGAACCCTCATGATGGTTTCCTATTTCAGCCCAAGTTTAACCAAGTTCTTACAATGGCTCCACCTGCCCTGGGCTCGTGGCTGCTTGGATGGTGCAGCCAGTGCTCCTGCCCCAGGGCCTCTGCATGGTGCTTCCTGTGTCCAGAGTACTCCACCTCAGACTTTCCTCTGGTGAGCTGTCATCTCCTCTGCTGTGTTCACACTGCCCTCTCGGAGGAGGTCTGCCTTGTCCCCAGCCTGTCACCTGGCACCTGTATGCCTGTCCCACTGTGTTTCCAGAGGTCTTCTTGTCTGTGACGCAACCTGTTATTGCTGTCCACTCACTGGCCCCACCAGGATGCAGGGTCCCCAGGTGGCCACGGTGCTCTCGCTTCTTCCACTGAGGATGCCCAGAACCGGGCATGGAACACGGTAGCCAAGTGAATGCTGGACTCACGAAGGTGAATAGTTGGAGTCCAGTCCTTGTGGAAGAGGAAATGCACTCCGGCTGGGCAGGGCAGAAACAGGATGGAGCCCGTTGGCCACAGCTGGCCATCGATTTGTTTTGGTCTCACCTTCCCTGGATGGGAAGGGAGGGGAGGTATACTGACCATGTCACATTGCAGCTACCTGCCATCAGGGCCTCCCTGGGGAATTCTGAGGCGGGCAGACAGGCATCGAGGCTGCCTCAATGTCCTGAACCCATTCAAAACACTGACCTTCCATTGTCAACACCTGTCATCCCAGCACTCAGGAGGCTGAGGCAGGAGGATCACCATGTGTTCAAGACCAGCCTGGGCTACCTAGTAAGACCCTGTCTCCAAAACAATAAAAAAGAAGTGGTGGGGACAACTGTGATTTCAGTCAAAGTATGTGGGGTCTTCCTCCAGGACCAGAGCCCAAGCCTCGGGGCAGGGAAACTCAGGGGTCAGGAGTGCAAGGAGCTTTCATTGTCACGCCAGGAAGTCACTATGGTGGCCACGCCCGGGTGTGCCCCAAGCATCTATAGCCTCACCTCTGTCTCGCTTTGCTGCTGTTCAGCAAGCCTGACCCAGCCGCCTTCGAGAATGCAGAGGGGAGGGTGAGAGGCTTGGGAAGACACAGCACTCTGCAGGTCACTTCAGCCAGCTCCCTGGGCCTTTGCCACCCTGGCCAGGCAGCCGTCTTCTCTGCCTGCTCTGTCCTAATGGAGGCTGGGTGGGAAGGGGCTGGCCCTGAGCCCACTGGGAGAATAAGGGGACCGTCCCTGAGCTGGACAGAGAGCAAGTGTTACTGAGCCTTCTTTTGCTGTTGTTGTTTTGGGACAGTCTTGCTATATAGTTCAAACTCGTCTTCACCTAGAACTCCAGGCGACTCTCCTGCCTCAGCCTCCTGAGTGCTGTGATTACAGACCTGTGCCACTGAACTCTTGCCTGGCGTTTGTGAGGCTCCAAATTCTGTTCCCAGCACTATAAGAAGAAGCCCAGCCACAGGTGGCCGGGCAGGTGGCCGGGCGGCAGTGGCAGGCTGCTGTGGGGGACAAGGCTGCACACACTGAGAGAGAAGGTGAAGGAAACCGCCCACCTGCACAGCCCCTGCCTCGGGAAGCCAGCAGAGGCTCTGCACACACAGCCAAGTCTGAAGGCCTGCGGTGGCCGAGGAGCCCAGAGCCCCTGCCATGGGCGTGGGGATGCTGAGGCCAGAGAGCAGGGCATCCCATCAACAGGAGGCTGCTATGACCTCAGGGTGACACCTCAGACCTCCTCCCTCTGCAGAATTCGCACTCTAAGCACCGGGCGGCATCAAAAGCAAAGGTCAGGCGACAAACTGCTGCTTTCCAGTGCCACTTCCTCCTTCTCCTCCTCCTCCGGGGCAGCAGCAGCCTCAGGTGCAGACAGGGGAGAGCCCTCCGGTTTCCTCCTCCAGGGGAACTTATCACAAAGCGCAGCCCCGCTTCCTGGTATTCACCGTTTATTATTTATAATGCACCCACTCCCAGAAAGCTGTTTGCAGTGGCTCAGCATAAAAGCTGCACACACCACAGGTCCATTCCAAAGAGAATAAAAGCCCACAGGCTTAAAACTGGTAACAATTGCGACTTTGTGATTGTGGGGTTTTGTTGTTTTGTTTTCTAAGGACAAAGGAGGTCTTTGACCTTAGCTGCCTGGGAAGGTCAGGGAGAGAGATTAAATCTGCAACCTGTTACCGAGGACGGGGCCAACAGCTAAGGGGAGGGAAGAAAGCCAAGAACAAGGGAGGCAACGCAAGCTGAGTGTGATGCTGCAGACCTCTAAAACCAGCGCAGCACTCAGGAGGCTGAGGCAGGAGGATCCCCATGAGTTTGAGGCCAGCCTGGGCTACATAGTGAATCCAAGACCAGCATAGACTACACAGCAAGACTCTGTTTCAAAAAAAAAAAATGGACTCATAAAAATGATGTTTTAAGAATATACCATGCTTGCCTGGTGCAGGTACTGGGTCACCAACTCTGGGGTCCAGTAGATGTGCCCCTCAGATAGCCTGGACCTCACCTGTCTCTGAGCCTTGGCCACGCACACAGGCAGCCCCTGCAGGCTCATCTGCCACTGTCTTCCCCCACCCCTCGTGTCCAGCCCCATCTTGGTGACTGCCAGCCCGCTGCTGGGCCTCTGTCCACACAGCGGGGAACCTGTGGCCACTGCCTGGCCACAGGTTCTGCCTTCCTGACCCACAGGCCCAAGGAAGCTCCCGCCGCAGGGGTAAGATTCGGAGCGGGAGGGCCGAGGACGCCACCCCAGAGAGCGAGGGGTTCGTTCTGTGGAACAGTCCTTGATCAGTGAGGGATGGGGCTGGGCAGGGCCAGCAGATGGGCAACACAAGCACAGGACGGTGACCAGCTGTGTCTCTAATGTCCCTCCCTGTGCTACTTCCCTTTCCTCTGCTCTCCTTGCACTGGGTTATAAATCTCAGTAAAGAACTAGCACTTAACACTTAACTAGGCTCTTTTTATTTTGTTTTTAGGGTTTTTTAATTTGCTTTGTTTTTAGGTTTTTGAGACAGGGTCTCACTATGTAGTCTAGGCTGGCCTTGAATTCTCAGAGATCCTCCTGCCTCAGCCTCCCCAGTGCTAGGATTATGAGTGTGCACCAATAAGTCCAGCTGTTTTGAGCCTTCTAGACTCCTTGGCTTGCAAGAACTAGTCATTGCTTTCTGAGTGAGGGTCAATCACATAGAAAACCAGCAACTGTTAGGAGCATCTCAACAGAGCTCCGCATCCCTCCAAATGAAGACATGCCGTGCTTACCCTTCAGGATGTCTAGCCAGACTCCACATGGTAGAGATGAGGAAGGTGAGGCCCTGACCAGACCACTCAGTCAGCTGCAGGCTGAGCAAGGCCGGAACCCACTCCTCCCGATCCGACTGCCAGGCATGGTGGTGCACATCCCAGAACTCTGGGAGACTGAGGCAGGGCCATTGCATGTTCAAGCTGAGTCCGATCTTGGAACTAAGACTCAGCCATATGCCGCGAACCAGTGCTTCTCTTGATATTCCCAGGGAATGAAGAAATAAAGACAAGAAGCGAAAGCTGAGATCGGGTGGAACCCTCTCTCTCCAGATGGGAGGCAAGGAACTGCCCAAGAACTGCAGAGAATTTACTTACACACTCAGGAGGTCGATGTCAATTTCAACCTCTCTGCCTAGCAGCCTGTTTGCAAGCTGGAACAGCTTATTTGCATGGCTGGAGTTGCTGTCTGTGTTCCGGACATGGTTTGTCTTAGCTCTACATGTGTGGTTGATTTCAGCTTCAGCCGCTCCCTACAGCTGTACACCCACGTCAGCTCCTCCTGGAACTACAGACAGCCATGGGTCACCCAGAATGTGTGAGGAAACTGGGCCCAGCAGGTGAACACAGACTCAGGCCCCCGAACTGAGAGAAGACGGTGAACAGTATCTGAAGCCCATTTATAGGGCCTGTACCCCAAGGGAAACAGTGAGAGATAAAATTCCTGGAGCTGAGGGGAATGCCGAACAGCAGAGAAATAGCCTTGCTTCTAATCTCCTCATCTTCTATGTCTCTATTTTCTTTCTTTTCTTTTTATTTTTTTGGTACCAGGAATTGAACTCAGAACCTTGGGTTTGCAAGGCAGGCGCTGTGTCACTGAGCTACGTCCCTGGGCCCCTATGTCTCTATTTTCCCCCTAGCCCCTTTTAAATTCTCTCTCGAGGGTAAAATCACCATATTGAGAACATATTTACTACATACTATTTTCTTGTTCGTTTTAGATTTTGTTATATAACCACAAATATACTTTAGAGAGTTAAAGGCGGCAAATTAATAGCTACCATAGTTTGTCATTTTCTAGGCTCTGTTTAATGCTATTGTTATTGCTGATTATTCTACTGCATCCAAGGTGACGTAACTGTTCTAATCAGTTGTTCTTCCTGCTGTGCCAAGACTGAGACTGCCTGTGGGTCATAAACAATAGTATAGGCCAGCATCAAAGAACCAGGGGGTGGCCCAAATAGGTATCCCAGGGATGGAAGGATTGTTCAACAGGCACAAATCAATCAATGTAATACACCATATTAATAGAGCCAAGGACAAAAACCGTAGTACCATCTCAATAGATGCATAAAAAACATTTGGTAAAGTCCAGCACCCATGCATACACTCGATCTTAGCCAAAAGGCTGAGAAGCGATTGCAACACCCATCCACGATAAAAAAAAAAAACCTTACAGAAAATTGGAATACATGGTCCTTATCTCAGTCTGATAAAAGCCCTCTATCACAAACCAACAGCCAACATCATACTAAATGGACAAAAACTGAAAGCTTTTACTCTGAAATCAGGAACAAGGATTCCACTGTCTCCACTCTTATTCAATATAGTTCTGGAAACATTGGCCAGAGCAGTTAGATAAGAGAGAAATAAAAGGAATAAAGATAGGAAAGGAAGAAGTTAAGTTATCATCATTTGCAGATGGCATGATACTCTACATACAAGACTCCAAAAATGCCACCAAAAGACTTCTAGATTTAATAATCAAATTCAGTAGCATAGCTGCAAAGTCAGCACTCAAAAATCAGTAGGCTCCCTGTACACAAATGATAAAACAACACCTTTCACAGTAGCATCCAAATAATGAAATACCTAGGAATCAATCTAATGAAGGAAGTGAAAGACCTTTACAATGAAAACTACAGCACTCTGAACAGGAAGATTGAAGGGGGTATCAGAAAATGGAAAGGTATCCCTTTCTTTTGGGTAGGAAGAACCAATATTAGTGAAAATGGCCATACTTCCAAAATTGTTATACAGACTTAGTACAATCCTGATATATAGGTATCAGACCTAAGGATCAACGGACCAGATTAGAAGATGCATACACAACTCCAAACACCCTCAGCCACCTCATCTTTGACAAAGGAGCCAAATGCTAACCGGAAGAAAGACAGCCTCTTTCATAAATGGTGCTGGGAAAACTAGCTTTTCACATGCTGAAGACTGAAACTAGATCCATGTTTTCCACTATGCACTAAAATAAAATCAACTGGATTAAAGAGCTAAATATTGAAACAGAAACTCTAAATCGGTTGGATGATGAAATAGGTAGAACCCTTGAAGACGCTGGTGCAGGCAAAGACGTTATGAACAAAACCCCAATGGCATAGGAAATATCACAAAGAATCAACAACTGGATCTCATCTTGTTAAAAACTTGCACAGGGTTGGGGATATATCTCCGCAGCACAATGCCTGCCCAGCAAGTACAAGGTCATGAGTTCAATTCCCAGTGCAAAAAAACTCCCCCAAAACAAAACTTTTGCCCAGCAAGAGAAACCACCAACAGAGGGAAGAGACAATTCATGGTGTGGAAAAAAATTTTTGCCAGTTGTTCCTCAGACAAAGGACTAATATCTAGAATATATAAAAAGCACTCAAAAAACATCAGATCCCACCCTAATTTAAAAGACCCAATCCAATAATGTGCAACTGAAATGAATAGATACTTCCCAGATGCAGAAGTAGGAATGGCAAATATACATATGAAAAAGTGTTCAACATCACTGGTCATTTAAAAGATGCCAATGAAAGAAACACTGAGATTCCATCTTACTGAGAAAGAAGGGCCATCATCAAGAAATCAACCAGTAACGAATGCTGGCGGGGCTGTGGGGAAGAAAGAACCCTTCTGTATGGTTGGTGGGAGCGTAGACTGGTGCAACCACTGTGGAAATCAGTGTGGAGATTCCTAAAAAAAGCTGAAACTAAAAGTTCCATTTGAAGCAGCTATTCTTTTTCTTCTGAAATTCCCAAAAGAATTAAAAGCATCATACCACAGCAAGGTATGCACACTCAGGTCCACAACAGCAGTGTGTAACAGCTAAATCCTGGCAACAGCCCAAATGGCCATGAACTGATGAATGGATGGTGATGTGAGTTTGTTATATGATGGAGAACTACTCTGACGTAGAGAAGGAGAAGCTTGAGGCAGTGCCAGCTGAATGGATGCACCTTGGGACCACACTCTTAAGTGAAATAAAGGGGACACACATGTTTAAATGCTGTGTTGTTTCTCTGGTGTGAGAAAGTATAAAGAAGGACCAAACTGTATAGTGGATCTTGGGAAATGGAAAGAACATGTTGAAAAGAGAAGGGGAACAAGGGAGGGGGAGGGGAAGCAGGGCGGGCCGAGAATAAAGAGAACAGGAGGAAACAGTGGAGACAAAGCTTCTGTAAATAAGGAGGGGAAGAGGGGTCAGAGGGAGGGGAGGGGCTGGGAAGAAAGGAATCAGCAAGATGCGCCATGAGCAGGCAGATTCCCTACCACGAATGTGATCGTTATGTACACCTAAAATGTACCAATGAACTTAATTTAAATTTTTTTATTTATTTGTTTGTTTGTTTATTTATTTATTTAGTCTTTTTGAGACAAGTTGTCACTCTGCAGTTCAGGCTGGCCTAGAGCTCACTGTGTAGCCCAGGCTGGTCTCGAACTCATAAGGATCCTCCTGCCTCAGCCTCCCGAGTGCTGGGATTACAGGCGTGCTCTACCATGCCTGGCTCTTAATTTTAAAAAATAAAATAAAATTTTTATAACGTCCCCAGAGTCCACACTGATGACTTTGAGTACCCTTTCAGAACTCCCCAAACTGAACTTTGACTGAAAAATTAACAAATACAAACAAGCTTTGAAGTTGTTTGAAGATAAAAGGTATTTTATGCACCAAAGCTGGTGAGCAGAAGACTTGGGGACACTTTGAGACAAACTTGGGCAAGCTGGAGACACGCAGGGGGTTGTGACAATAGGTCAGGGGCGTGTTGTCACCTCTGAGCCTTAGCAAGGGGCTTCAGCCACAGAAGCCTGGCAACTGCTCCTGTTCTGTGACCCCAATGTCCACAGTGACCGGAGTGGGTTAACAGCATCAGCTCCAGAGCCAGGTGGCCTAGGTTCAAACCCCAACTCATCTCTCACCCGCCCAGCCCATCACTGGGCCCCTCTGGGCTTTGGTTTTGTCTTCGGTAAACAGGATGACCGTAGCCACCTGCTCAAGGGTTGTCTTCCATCTTTAAGTTTAAATGAGTGGGTTACAGACCTCAGAGTTCAGGTGGTGGTTTTATTTCAGTGGTGTTAGCTGTCACTGTTAGTTCTCTCAGTCCCATCCTAGCCAAGCACGGCGGTGCTCGCCTGTGATCCCAGCACTTGGGAGGCTGAGGCAAAAGGGCATCACTGCAAGCTTGAGACCAGCCTGGACTACAGAGTGAGTTCAAGGCCAGCCTGGGCTGCAAAGTGAGACCCTGTCTCCGAACACCAAAGAAGAAAAAAAAGAAAGAAAGGGACTGGGAGAAGGAAGGAAGGAAGGAAGGAAGGAAGGAAGGAAGGAAGGAAGGAAGGAAGGAAGGAAGGAAAGAAAGAAAGAAAGAAAGAAAGAAAGAAAGAAAGAAAGAAAGAAAGAAAGAAAGAAAGAAGAAAGAGAAAAAGAAAGAAAGAATTCTAGCCCCACCCATCAGGACTGGCCTTGAACTCACTATATAACTCAGGCTGACCTGGAACTGTCAGTGGTCTTCCTGCCTCAGCCTCTCAAGTACTAGGTGATGGTTAACATCAAGGAGCACTGGGGGAGGCCCTGGCCCAGGCCCTGAAGGCATTGCCCCATGGAGGGGCTTGGCCCCTCTGCAGCCAGGCCCCCTCCACCCTCAGGCCTGCCAGGACACTCAAGGCTGGGTGTCCCTACCATCCTTTCTTCCTGGGCCTGGCAGGTGGGGGCCTGAGGGAGACCCGGCCTTGCACAGTGGTTGGGACTTGGGGGCCTCCAGCTGTGGCCCCCAAGTGACCTTTCCAAACCCCTCAGCGTGAGGTGCAAGCTGGGCTTCCCCGCAGCCCTCAAGCGGCCAGCTCAGCCCACAGACAGTCATGGGGCTGGGGCGGGAATGACTCATTCTCAGCCCCAGGTTCTGAGAAACAGCGCCTCCAAAGCCCCCAGCCACTCAGAGGAAGAGCCACTCCCTGTCAGTTCTCCCCAGGAATGCTTTTAGATAGCTGACGGTACTTAACTGGCTCAAGAGCTTGCACTTGCTCTAGAAGCTGGGGGAAAGCCTTGAGTTGCCCTGCATATTCACGCGACAGGCCCAGGTTACTTCCTTTCCTGGGCTGTCTGGGTCAGGGGTCATGGAGGGATGATGTCCTCTGGGGTCCCCCTCACTGCTCAGGAGGATGGTTACACCTGAGCTGGTGAACAGAGGTCAAGTCAAAGATGTAGAAAGCTGAGCTGCAAAATTCAGCGCTGATGCTCACAGTTTGTGCCAACTCCCCGGCTGCAAGAGCCCTATAATCATGCCTGTTCCAAGTGCAAAACACACAGCAGTGCCGCACGCTGTGGCACATGCCTGTCATCTCAGCACTGTGAGTTCGAGGCCAGCCTTCAGAATTATTTTAAGGCCAGCCTGAACCACACGGTGAGACCCTGTCTCAAAAAAACAAAACAAATAGACTAATGCAGCCTTAAGGAAAGAATCCACTGGGGAAACCATGAGGACTAATTCTACTGATTTTTTTAGACAGAAGCACTTTGTGGCCCAGGCTGACACTGAGCTCCTGGACTCCGGCAAACTTTCTGCCTCAGCCTCCCACAAAGCTGCGACTACAGGCTCTGCAGACCATACTATAGGTTCCAGATTTTGCCCATCCTCCAAGTATCAGTGTTCAATGTGCGACTGCTGTTTGGTCTGGTCCTAAGGTCAAGGTGAGGTCTCTTTGGTATAACGATGATTCTTCAGGACAAAAGAAAAATAGAAGTGAAGAGACAGATTAATCCTCAGAATGACAGTGCAACACATTTCCTGGACCCAGCACATTCCTCCTGTGGCACCAAAGGCCTGCATGGCAGAAGGAGAAAGGCAGGATGTTAGCAGTGGCCCACAGGACGAAAGTCACCACCCGTGCTGCTTGGATCCACTTCCTCTCCTGAGAGTCCCTGAAGAAACCTTGCAGTCATTGGCCATGTGGATTTAGGGAAACTGAGTGTCCCTTCTTTCTCGCTGAGACATGGTCTCACTGTGTAACCTAGGCTGGCCTTGAACTTTTATCAATCTTCCTGTCTCAGCTTGCCCAGTGCTAGGATCGCAGGTATGTGCCACCACACCGAGGTTGTGCCCATATTTCTGGACCCTTATCTATGAGATTGGGACAGTGTGGATAGGGCTAGGCCTCTGTCCCTGGGGGCTAGGGCCCCAGTCGTGTCCCAAGGGCCCCAGGACTGCAAGGCCTTTGGACCAGCGTTGCCCGGGGCATCTGCACAAAGTACCTTTTCCCTCTGTGTTTTGGAGAGGAACCAAACTTCCTTCCTTTAAAAGCTCATGACACAAGCAAACAAATCCTTCTAAAGCCCTAGAATTAAGGGGATACAGAGACTGTGCTTTCGGAATAAAGAGCTAAGACACGGATCAGCGGAAGGCGTTACTTGATGGGGAGATGGGGCTATCTCCGCTCTTTCCACAAAGCTCACAGCTCAGCTCCCCCTGGGAACCTGGGCCTGAGCCTTTCAACAGGGCCTTTGGTCCTTCACACTGGCGGAGCCTTGGATTCTGCTCTCCCTGGGCAGGAGACCCTGCTCTGCAGCCCTGCTCTCATTATGCAGGCCCGGCCATCCATCCCCAGTAGTGAAGCTGGTGCAGTGTCCTACATCTGTGACCCCAGCACTTGGGGAGGCTGAGGCAGGAGGATCACTACTCGAGTCCTAAACCAGCTTGGACTATATAGTAAGATCTTGTCTCAAAAAAAAAAAAAAAAGAAAGAAAGTCAGTAATTTGAGGGAATTTCTCTCATTCAGTCTGTTTGGAATTCTGGTTTTGGTGCGGTGGAGTCAGGGCCTGGTGAGTTTTATAAGCTGGCTTCTCCCATTTAAACATGTCAGTTAGCTCCCACCACTGGCAACACTTTCGCTGACCAGAGGAAAGTGTCTCAGCAGAGGTGGTTTCCCCCCAGGAGGCCACCCCTGAGTCCCAGCTGCCCAGCCCAGTCGAGGCTGTGTGTGGGCTCCCGGGAAGCGAAGGGAGAAAGGACTTAGGCTTCATGGGGGACCCTGGCCCATATATGTTTGTTTTTTGTGACAGGTTCTCACTGTGTAGCCCAGGCTCACTCTTTCAGTTCAGTCTCTTAAGTGTGTAAGAAGTCTTCCGAGACCACCTACAATAAATCCTATTTAAGAAAATAAATGGCCAGGGGTGGTGGTGCACACTTGCAATCCTGGCACTCCAGAGGCTGAGGCAGGAGGATCACTGCGAGTTCAAGGCCAACCTGGGCTACAAAGTGAGCTCAAGACCAGCCTGAACTGCACAGGGAGACCCTGTCTCAAAAAGACCAAAAAAAAAAGGAAAGAGTGGGCAGCTGCAGCTTTGGATCATTCATGAAGAAGGTACTGTTAAAGAGTTGGTCGAATATTTTCCAGCTTCCTGATTTACTGTCTTCACATATAAGAGAAGTTTACTCAGGTCTGTGGCCCTGGGGGATCCCCTAACTTACTTCCTCAAAATGAGTCAGATGAACACTGATGTGCAGTGCTGTGCTGTCTCAGGTTCTTGTTCACGTTCTACACATTCAAAATATGGGGAATGGTTAAATTAAAAAAAAAATTATTGCCGGGTGTGGTACTTTTGTAATCCCAGCACTTGGGAGGGTGAAGCATAAGTTTGAGGGCAACCTGGGCTACATAGTGAGTTTGAGTTTCTTGGGGTTTGTTTCTTTGAGTTTTTTTGTTTGTTTGTTTTATTAGACAAGGTCTCACTATGTAGCGCAGGCTGGCCTTGAACTCACAGCAGTCCTCCTGCCTCAGCCTCCCAAGTGCTGGGATTGCAGGCATGCTCTCCCACACCCAGCCATAGTGAGTTCAAGCCAGCCTGAATTACATAGCAAGACTTTGCCTCAAAAAAACAGAAAAAAATTTATTACAATTAAGACACAATGCCCAACCCTACCCCAGGTGCTTATTATTAATCTTCCCTAGTGGCCTTTCAGAGATCATTTTAAGCACACGCAAGCACGGTGTGGTGACATTTCCTTCTCAGAATGCAAATATAAGCACGTTAAATTTGCTACTTTGGCCCTCGCTTACAACCCAACACTTGAGAGGCTGAGGCGGGAGAATCGCTGTTAAGTTTGAGACCAACCTGGGCTACATAGTGAGTTCAAGGACAGCCTGAACTGCATATTGAGACCCTGTCTCAAAAAAACCCAAAGAGTAAAAATAAAAAATTAATAAATATGCCACTTTACAGGTTGGTTTTAAAAATTATGCTCTAGCCAGTGATATAGCTCAGTGACACAAGTGCCTGCCCGGCAAGTGCAAGGTGCTGAGTTCAATTCCCAGCACCAAAAATAAATAAAAATTGTACCATAATTTACATACAATAAAATTCAACATTTAAAATTTTTTTTTTGAGACAGAGTCTCTCTATGTAGTCTAGACTCTACTCTAACTCGAGGTGGTACTTCTGCCTCAGCCTCCAGAGTGCTGGGATTACAAGGTTGCACCACTGCGCTGGGCTTAATCGTTTTGACCAGTGAGTTTTAATTGTGTGGTTAGTGGTACATGTTAACCACCACTCAGAACAGATCAAGGACATTTCTACCCCCCAGGAATGTCCTCAGGCCCCTTTCTAGTCAGTTCCCATGGTGTCTCCCCAAGTACTACCTAAAGGCAACTCTTTGCAGCCTACTATATGTTTTTGTTTTTACTGAATACATCTTGGATACCTACCTGGCAGGGAAGATACCGTGATCATGAATACTTCTTGGATGTGATTTGCCATCAATGTGAAGAACTATATATTTTGTTTTGTTTTGTTTGGGAGCGTACTGGGAATCAAACTCAGGACCTGGCGCTTGCCAGGCAGCTGCTGTGTCTCTGAGCTACCCCAGCAGAGAACTCTGTTATTTATTTTGTCTGCTTTGTTTTTGAAACTCACCATGTAGCCCAGGCTGGTATTGAACCTAAGGTGCTCCTCCTGCCTCAGCCTCCTGAGTGCTGTGATTATAGGCATATGGCACCATGTCTAGATTGAGAACTCCCTCCAGAAATTGGTAGTTGCTCCCAAATCTCACAATTTATTGCCACTGTGCCCCTAGTCCTTACAGGTGAATTCTTTTTTTTTTCTGAATTTTTTGCGGCAGGGTCTTCCTAGATAGCCCAGGATGGCCTTGAACTCTAGGGGATTCTCCTGCCTCAGCCCCCTGAGTGCTGGCATTACTGGTGTACGCTACCATGCCGAGCTTTGGATGCATTCTTTCCCTCCTCCACAGGGAAGTCAACAACCTGACTGTCACCAGAGAGAAGGCCCACGTTCACAGCTGCATCTTGA